>JAVYIG010001101.1:242500-386197 GCA_035222895.1 Strongylocentrotus droebachiensis | reverse complement strand
CATACATTCTTAAAACATACACAATTTATCTTGGAAAATTATCTTCTGCTCGCAACAATCTTTGCTGCTTATTTCCTTTTTGCTTTTCGACTACAGCTTTGCCTTATCGTTGAATTAGAAAACTCAATACATAGATCATAGGTTCGAGCCTGAACGGGCCTCCATTACTTAAAAGACACTAGTCAAAAGTAGGGGCGTAGCCCAAGCGAGACCGGGGCACTTGCTTTCATCCAACTGATGGTGCTCCGCAGCTAGACGCTTGACCACCCTAAAATAAGGCAGTGGAAAATGAGACAACCTCATCGCTATTTAGTGTTTTTTGTTTGTTGTAATGGCAATCAGTCAATAAATAATCACCAACGTCTTTTTTTAATATTAATGGACTGGGGTCGATTTATATTGTGTTTAGGTTGCAGGATCGAGATCGAGGAGAGATGGATGCATGGATGACAACCCCTGGTAATCACACCGGAGCTGATCCCGATATAGGAAAATCCATTGCCGACATAGTCGACTTTGTCATATTAACAGTTGTGGCCGTTTTGGGCACCATCGGTAACATCCTCAACCTCGTCATCATCCCTCAAATACCGGAAGAAACCATGGGCGAAGCAACTCAAGTCCTCTTCATCGCCCTCTCTCTTGCTGACCTCATGACCGCTGTTATGTTGCTTAATAGCGGTATAGTCTTTTTCTGGTATAATGAATGGGTCTCTAGCGATTCCGGGGCTGTTTTCTGTAAAGTGACAGGATTTCTAGGAACCTGTGCTACACCTGTTAGTGCATTAATTATTTTCTTGTTGAATGTTGATCGTTACATTCAGGTCACCCGACCTTACTTATATGACGATCTCGTCACCCGAAAGAAAGCGGTCGCGTCTGTCTTTTTAGCAACATTTATCGCTGTTGGGCACTATGCTGCTGTGTGTTGCTATTCAGAAGAATCATTCGAGATAATCAGGTTTCAAGAAGTACTAGGAGTATGCCAAGTAGACTTTCTGATCCTTCTTTTCTGCCTTACACGGTAGCGTTGTTTGCTCTTCTATGGATGGTGGCAATACTACTTTTGGTCATGTATGCTCACATTGTACGCATAGCAAGGCGCCACTTGCTGCAGATTTCAGCACAGCAGATTGTTGTGGCTCGATTTTCACCACGCAACGATGAAGTTCAATCTGTCCGTCCTAGTGCCGACCTTGGGCCTACCCAGGACACAACTGAGGTTAAAATGGGAGCAAACCAGGAAGGTCCAATAGACCAAGAACCACCTCACGTTCGGAATCCGGTTCTAGCACGCCGTAACAACGGTATACAGAAAGTAGGCGCTAAGAGGAATGGATCTATACTGCAAAACCTACGCACTCTTCGTACACCACTGATCGTCACCGGTGGCTATATGCTCGCATGGCTGCCGTGTAGTATTGCACTGACTTATGCGTCAGCATCAGGGGAGCGGCTTAACGGCATTATTTTTATATTTGTAGAATCCATTGCAGCGTTTAATTGCACCGCCAATATTTTTGTGTACTATATAACTCGAAGTGATTTCAAGAAAACATTCCGCAAAGTAGTGTGTCGACGACGATAACCAATTAATTTCAAATTCTCTCAAGATAATTTTGTGTTCACAAATTGTATTTTCATGCCCGCGTTGCTAGCACACGAAGGGTCATTTTGGTTATTATAACCAGCGCCGTTGACCTGTGCTAAACAAGCCTCTACAGTACAGGGAATTGGCCCACATGCCATTAATGCAATATTACAACCCAATATTTGCTTTTCTCTTTTTCCATTCACCTTTTCTTCGATATCACTCTCACACAAGGGTTTTCCTTCCCGCAAATAGTTAATAAATAAACAAATAAATAACATTTTTTAATAAAAAAATGAATAAATCTCATGATGCTTCAAAGACCGCACACGTCGCTGACGCAGCGTACATCACAAATATAGGGACTTTTGGATTTGCGTGGACTGCTACGTGTAACGTCCTTTTAAGGACTAAAAGGACGTCACAAGTAGCATGCAGTCCACGTTGTCGTCGTGCAAATCTAAAAGTCCCTAATGACACATGTTGTACAACGAGTATTAGGAATTTCAAGTAATAAACAACTGATGTCATTTCCCGGGTGTCATTTCCCCGCTACTGGCACCACACTTAAAGGTAATACAAAGTTTTGGGAAATTTTGAAATTGGGTGGATAGTGATTCTTTACAATTTTGATATATTTGGACGCCACTGTGGATGTACTATAAGCACTAGAAAATTTAGCCCCTAAGACACTTCTGCTTTCGAGAAAGGTTGAATATAACAATTTACCGGTGCTCCCGGTAAATTTTGATAAATTTCAAATAGCGCCTACGGCCGTATAATGGTAGCTGCGACCGGGAAAATCTCAGAGTATGTAGTGTGATATATATCCAAACGGAAGTAGCTAATCGGTCGATTTTAGTCAAGAAACATTGTTTTATAACTTTAGTAATATCTTGACCTTGAGAGGGAGCTATACAACATAAAGAGTTTATTATTTACAATTTCATAACTTTAGACTCGATTTCACCGCGACAACGATCACTTTATATTGTAGGATCGCATATGCTTCCAATATGTTCACTTGAACCAAATTCATTACCACATACCAAAACTTTGTATTACCTTTAATGGGGAAGGGATTAAGTGGTACACGATATCATAGTTCATATGGGTGGAGGCTGACTGTATAGGACTGCGTTAGCGTCGGACGTGGTAGCCAAGGAGTCATGTGTGTGCGTGTATTGGGTTTTTCAAAGACGTGCACCAATCAGATTTGATTATTTACGTCTGGGGACCGACCTTTAAAGGACAAGTCCACTCGAAAAATAACTTATTTCAATAAAAGCAAAAAATCAGACAAACCAATCAAAAAAGTTTGAACAAAATCGGATAACTAATAAGAAAGTTATGAATTTTTGAAAAAGTAGGTAAAACTATGGAACAATGAGAATCACAACACGAATTGCCAAGATGGTTATCAGTTTGTGACGTCATGTCCTCACGACTTATCAATTGCTTTACATAGTTTAATCCCATTAATTTCCCTTTTTATCCCCCAAAACTTGATTTCCCCATGCCTTTGCCCAGGTTATATGATTCGTATCATATTGCGTGCATGACATTTCCCAAAAACTTGTATGAATTTTGAAGAATTGACACTATTTTCTGAATATTGTATTTCATAATTATTGATTTTTATATAAATAGTTTATCAAAATTCATATTTTTCATGATTTAACTGGACAAAAATTACTCTTTATTTGTGCATCCACACATACACATATTACTAACAATCTAACTTGGATGCTGGTGTGAAGAAATAGGATTCTAAGGGTGAAAATAGGAAATTTATATTATTAATATACAGAAAATAATTAGTGGATAGTGAGGACCATACGTCACAGACTCATGAGTGAGTTGCCAATTTGTGTAGTGATTTTCAAAGTTTTTCATGTCATTAAAAAATCATAACTTTCTTATTAGTTATCCGATTTTGCTCAAACTTATTTTGATTGGTTTGTCTGATTTTTCTGGTTCTATTGAAAGTAAGTTATTTTTGGAGTGGGCTTTAAACGTCACCATCCGAAAGACGTGACTCAGCTTCGAACCTGCGTCCTCGGCTGAATCAGTTTGTAACTTCCATTGTTATTCTCTTGCGTACTGGTAACCAATGAAGATTTCTTAAAATTGGAGTGATCCGTGTGAATTTGGAACCGGCAACCACAGATCAGCCTTGCACAGGTGTTTTGAACCCGTTGCAATCTCACTATTTGAGAGTCAGGGATCCCATACAGTAGACCATTACAATAGTTTAACTTATTGGGGATAAATGCATGAACAATGTCTTTCGTAATGTCCTTATCTAAATTTTAACAAATACGTCTGAGATTATAGATCATATGTAGTATGCTGATTCACAACCATTTGCGATGTGTTCTCTCATATTCAAATGCGCATCGACCTGTACTCCGAGATTTCTTGCATTGCCAGATGGTTCTATTACAGAATCTCCAATCGACACACTGTTTAAGTTGATTTTGGATGTCTGTTTAGATGTGCCAAGGATCATTAATTCAGTTTTACCATCATTAAAGATAAACTTTAGTACTGGTAATGCGATTGCCTTGTGAAAGAAAAGGTGTGGGAAGGATCAGAAACAGTTGATCATGTAGCATGTAAGTATTGGTGTGCATTGCAAGGTTCTGGAGTCATCAAAATCATAATAAATTTGACCGAGTCTTGGTAAAGTAACAAGCACTGTACACAGAAAGCTATATATGGGACAACACACATGGTGTCGGGGCTAGTACTACCTTGATTTCCTTGTCTTTCTATGCTCATTACTCAGCCAGTATAAATTTTCTTCCAAAATTGTTTGGCACGTGTCATTTATTTGTAATCTTGAACATTCAGTGTAAGTTTCGTTTGATTCTGTGAGAATTAATTTTCTTTTTTTATACCAGAACTGGAGTTTATCTTTAAGCATGAGCCTATTTTGCAACATCCATCCATGCAAATAGTCAATACATGTTTCTTGAAGTGAGACACACACGCTCTTTAGCATGTTCATCAGGTCTTAATGATACATAAAGCTGTGTGTCATCTGCATAGCAGTGGCATGATATCTCGGGAAAATTCGTTTGAACATATGGAATGAGATTAGCAGTATACAGAGTAAATAACAAAGGACCCAGCCGAGAACCTTGTGGAACTCCAAAAGGCACTGGAAAATAATCAGAGATCACATCATCTATTTTGATCCCTAACAAATGATGCCCCACATATCAAATATCAAATATCAAAAAAACATGTGTGCGCGCGCGTGTGTGTATGTGTGACTTTCTTCTGCTAAAAGCATACCGTATGCAATTCATCTCAATTGATACATTCAATTCATTCTCTCTCTCTCTACTTTTGCGCAAGTCGATTTTTGCACTCTCGCAAACAATGCCTCCTGTTCATTCAAACGTGGATATATACCACCCCAAAATGATACCAAACGATTCGGGATATAACACTCTTTCAAAAGATGTATGACAGCCTTTCGTTCATAGCTGACTTTTAAAGTAAATTACAATTTTCTGGAGTGTAAACTTTTTTTGGACTCACACGATATACCCGTCTTTTCGTGGTGTTTTGGCTGTTTCGGAAATATATAGCCTCTCTCTAATCCGGAATTGTTTTAATTCGGAAAATCGTCGCTGACAATTCTCGAGCAGTTTATAGTGTATCGGGTACCGACAAAATAAAGCATCTTTTTAAAATGGTGGCACCTTTTCTCGTTAGAAATTAACTCCAGAAAGCTCCAACACCGGCGCCGCATGATTGGAGTCATGCCCAAAGGAGTCGTACAACCTATGAAGTCAAAATTGTAAGTACTCCCTTTGCAGATTTAAAGATAATATCTCCTAATCGGCTGTTTTACTAACCCCAGGATATGTCAACTGAAGCTCCGACGCCTGCGGCGCCGGTGTTGGAGCTTCCTGGAGTTAGTTAGAAATGAGAAATTATGTATTTTAAGCATTGTTCAACACCTGCCCCCCCCCCACCAGTGGCGGATCCAGGGGGGGCCCGGCCCCCCCCCCCCTTGAAAAAAAATTCATGTAAAATCACGTGATTTTTACCTTTTTGGGGGGTTGGCCCCCCCCCCCCCCCCCCCCCATGGCGCTCAAGGGGGGGGGGTGCAAATTGAAAAAAAAAGTGTTGGAGCTTCCTGGAGTTAGTTAGAAATGAGAAATTATGTATTTTAAGCATTTTTCAACACCTGCCCCCCCCCCCCCCCTTGAAAAAAATTTCATGTAAAATCACGTGATTTTTACCTTTTTGGGGGTCTGGCGCTCAAAGGGGGGGGGGGGGGGTGCAAATTGCAATTTTTCGAGGACCAAAAAAAAAAAAAAATGTGCTCACTACCCCCCCCCCCCCCCCCCCCCCCTCGCCCCCCCCCCCCCCCCCCCCACTGAGCGACTTTTCGGCCGGCGCGATTTTCAAATTTTCGGGAGCAAAAAAAAAAGAAAGAAAGTTGGGCCCCCTCCCCTAAGAAATCCTGGATCCGCGCCTGCCCCCATTTAAAAACCGTTCCAGAGACGCCGCAGTTTATTATTGAGTAGTAAAAGTCAAATACTCAACTTTATGATGCTTGGCGTTTCATCATTCATGGCCGCTTCAGCTTGGGGAACAATAGAATACGGCAGTGGAAAGGCAAATATGTTGATGGTGAATCGCGTTAAAACAGACCTCTCATTCATAATAGAATGGAAATTGCTTGCTCAATCTTTTTATGACATGGCCTTCTCCCTTTTGAAATGTCAGAGGTTTGTGGAAAATTAAACGTCACGAAACCTGAGAAACCTGATAGAAGCGGTGTTAACAAAGAAGGGTAGTTGTTTAAGCCTCGGTCACCAATGCCATTACGAACTGCTACGAACGCCGTACAAATTATTTCAGACAATGGAAATTCGGAAAGACAATGGAAAACAGGGAGATTCGTACGAACGCATCGTTCGTACGAACCTTTGTGACCGTATCTTAAGCCTCGGTCACAAATGCCATTACGAACTGCTACGAACGCCGTACGAACGAATTTCAGACAATGGAAAACAGGGAGATTCGTACGAACGCATCGTTCGTACGAACCTTTGTGACCGTAGCTTTAGATTGAATGAGGTATTTTTCATGTCTGTTGCACATGAGACTTATTGTTACTGGCGCGTTTTTTGACGCAACATGTTAGAGTTAGCCCATGCGATATTAATTTAACGCAATGTTTGCACTGTTCTTCTCAAAGATAATATGTCTCTTTTGCAGCCAACATCAGCTTCTGTAGAACTTTGCATGAATTATGAATATGTCATGTATATCCTATCTGTGAAATTTAAACTTTAGCAGCTAGTGTCCTATAGTATTAAATGAGCTGTAACAGGTACATGAGCATTTGTCTCCATCAATAACCCACTACTTGTAATGGCCAAAATTAAACTGATTGGATCTTTGTGCGGCAAAAAACGTACGACCATTCGATAAAAGGGTCTGAAAATCAGACTTTTTTTTAGGTGATTGCAATCACTTAAGTCGATTTAACTACTAATGGTCGTTATTTTCCTACTAAAAGCTATTTTCAAGCCATTTCGTTTTGAGGGAAGTTCTAAATCAGTTTTGTCTTTCAAATGTCGTTGGAATTTAACCTTTTAATTATTAGGACTATGTCATCCTGGCGTGACTATACCAGTCGCTGACGCAAACCTACGTCAATTACCCGCACATATTAACGCATCAGTCCCTGACGCAATCCTACTTCATATTACACCAAAATATGAGGGCATTTTGGTTCATCAAAATCATTGAACTATTTATCCCATAATGGCGTTTGTTGTCCACATTGATATATTGGTTCTGAATGTTTAAAGAGAAGGTTGAGTTCTGAGAAGAGGTGAAAACTTATTTGTGATCATTGGCATTGTTATTATGCAAGTGTGGAAGAGCATCAGATAAAAAATGTTCCCTGAAAAGCATGTCTCTTCAAATGCCTTAAAGGTAATACCACGTTTTGGTATGGGATCATGAATTTGGTTCAAATGAACATATTGGAAGCATATGCGATCCTAAAATATTCAGTGATCGATGTCGCGGCTGAAATCGAGTCTAAAGTTATGAAATTGTTAATAATAACCTCTTTATGTTGTATAGCTTCCTTTCAAGGTCAATATATTAATAAAGCTATAAAACAATGTTTCTTGACTAAAATCGACCGATTAGCTATTCCCGTTTGGAAATTATATACCACAACTACATATTCTGAGATTTTCAGGGTCGCAGCTACCATTGTACGGACGTAGGCGCTATTTGAAATTTATCAAATTTACCGGGAGCACCGGTAAATTTTTATATTCAATTTTTCTCGAAAACAGAAGTGTTTTAGGGGCTGAATTTACTAGACTAAGTGCTTATAATACATCCGAAGGGGCATCCAAATATATCAACATTGTAAAGAATGGCTATCCACCGATTTTTTTTTCAAAATTTCCCAAAACTTTGTATTACCTTTAATATTCTAAATATGGCATGTAACAGCTTAAAAATCGGGACGGATTTTTATGCCACATGTTTGTGTAGTCATATATACATCTTTCTGTGTACAGTGCTTGTAAATTTACCAAGACGAGCCAATTTTGTTATCATTTTAATTGATTGATTGATTTTATTTCATTTCATATAACAACTGTTTGCACAATAAAGAACATAGTTGACAAAGCAAAATAAGATCAAAATTATGAAATGAAACAGGAACCTATACTGGAAAGCATAGCTTGTTTTTGTAGGTTCCCAAGAATAAATACAATATGAACATTATTTTCATAAATCATTTTAAAGTGTCTTAATAATCACAGTAAAATAGATTTAATATAATAACATATTTTCATAAACCATTTTAAAGTAACTTAATAATCAAAATATACAAAAAGTAAAGAATGACAAAACGTGACACAAAGGACAGGAAACTGACATAATAAGATGAGACAAGACATGACAAAACAATTCATAACAGGGCAAGATAAACAAGACATGACAGGACAAGACAAAACAAAAAAGACATGACAGGACAAAACAAGACAAAAACAAAGCTGCACATAACAGAAGTTAGAGGGAGAGAGAGAGAGAGGGAGGGTGTGTGAAACAGGGGAGATTTGATAAGTTTAACCTGTAGGAGACATGTATTTTTTTTAAAATTATTTTTGAACCCTCTACTAAAACTATAATATGTGGGTTTATTTCTAACTGGATCTAAAAGAGAGTTCCAAGGTTTTGAGCCTGAAATATAAATGATTTATTTCAGAGCAAAGTTCTTGTTTTTGGTAGATGAAAAAAGCTCGGCAGACCGAGTAGGATAATGATGAATATTGACATTCTTTGTAAACATTGAATACAAAACATTTGGCAGTTCATTTCTAGTTAAATTATACATGAATATTCCCAGATTATAACTGTATAATTCTGTTATCTTTAGGATACTTTGTGTGTGAAAAAGTGCATCCATGTGCGCTCGAAAATCAGAATAACACGCAGCGCTTTTTTCTGGAGTAATAAAATTCTATTTAAAAGATAGTCGCACAAGCTATAATTCCGTAGTTTAAGTGTGGGAGGATTAACGTTGAATACAGGTTTAATAATATACGAGTTGGAAAGTAAAATTTGAACTTGTTTATAATGCCAATATTTCTTGAAATAACTTTACAAATATTATCTACGTGTTCCTTCCAGGAAAGCTTTTCATCCATCGTTATTCCAAGAAATTTAGTAATTAAAAACTCTTTGAGTAACGGTACAATCAAAAACAACATTGCCTGGAAGTTCATCTATTATGCTACTGAAGAGCATGTAGTAGGTCTTTTGCAGATTGAGAGATAATTTATTGGCTTTGATCAATTCTGAAACACGTTTTAATTCCTGGTTGATGGTGGCAAGCAAAATATGTGGGTCCTTATGGGAGAAGAAAAGATTTGAGTCGTCTGCAAAAAGAATAAAAGATAAAACCTCCGAAGACTTACAGAAATCAATGATATAAATAAGAAAAAGAAGCGGGCCCAAAATAGAACCTTGTGGGACACAACAACTTACATCTTTCGTATTAGACAGTACACACCAATACCTATATGGTAGATGATCGACATTTTCGGATCAATTCCACACCGTTTCTTTCACAATGCAATTGCATAACCATAACCAGAACTCAACGTTATCTTTAAGTGAAATTCATCAGGGTTTTACTTTTTCTTACGCACATTATACGGGATACTGCAAAACCTCGCCCATAGATTCTGGTCTATGTCATACTCTGAACATGTAATTAATTTAACTCATATTTTTTATTTGTATAAATATAAGAATATTCTTGATCTCAATTATTATAGTCTCACTATGTATTTGTCTCCACAACTATTTAAGAATCATTGTCTAATAGTTGTTTTTTATTTAATTAATTAATAATGAAATCCGACTCTTTTTACAAATTAATTGAATTACTTAGTACAGTCGATGGCAGACAAATTAGATAATAATTATTGGTAAGTTTTGTCAATCTGTTTATAATTCAATCACATATTTGAATTATTATACATGTTTAAATGATTAGTTTGAATGTTATATTGCTTGAGACATTCATGTTACATTTATTACACCAAGTGTGTTGCCAGTTACCAGTTATACATTGTTCATTTATATAATATGTTTTCTTTGGATTTTCTTATCCTGACCTGGATGGAGTTGAAGGGGTGTGGGAAGGAAGACCTGTGGGTCATGGTAATTTAGTTAACCTTTTCCAAACCCAGGCAGCCCCATCATCTCTGATTCAGGTCCTTTCTTTATCATGTATATATATATGTTCCTGTAATTGCTGTAATTTGCATATTACTCTGTATTGTTCTTGTATTTTGAAATGCCGAATAAATAATAATAAAAAATAATAATAATAATAATAAAAACTCACAGCTCTTGTTTAAATGTATGTTTATAAACAATTTATTGACAATTGTTGCTGAGTTGGCCAATGCATGGTGACGAATTTAAAAAAAAAACACTGTGAAGCACAACATTTGCAATGACTTCCTTGGCGTTTTGAAAGCTGCGAATATCATGGGTCTGGTTCTATGTAAAGGGTCGGTTCATTTATTTGATCCCTATCACATTTTTCATCAAATCTGTTCAAGATATATCTATAACATAAGCCCTAAAATAGGAATGCAGAGTATTTACAAATTGATGGATACATGTAGAAAAACTAGAAAACAAATGATGTAAGGCAAAGCATTTGCTATGCTCATGTCACTTCGAAAATTCACATAAATAATATTTATTTTATTTGTGTGTGTGTTCGTAAAGTGTTTAATTGAAGTAATTTAGTGCTGAATGTGCCATATATGGTGAGTTAATTAAATCAGCTACGCCAGGGATTATTGTACTGGCCCAGTATTGTATAGATAAAAAGTATTATACAAAATGATACACACAGCAGTGAGGGCATTAGTAAGAATTACCAACACAAGGTACATACGGAACAGTCTAACACGCCCTAGGTGATAGCCGAGGGTGTTTGGACTGTTTCGAAGGTACCGAGTGTGGGCAATTTTACTAATGCCCGAAGAAAATGCTCTGTATTATTTGTTTTATAAGATGATGTTTTATAAAATGATATTTTATAACATGATTTTACTAATGACCGGTCATAAGTATTTATTAATGACCGGTCATTAGTAAAATGTCGTGTTAGGCAAAATAAATGCCTGGCCACGTGTACGCTCTCAACTAATCATTTGTGTAGGATCCAATTCATCATTCTTATAATTATTATTACTATGCACCTTTTTCAGATTATGTACAAAACGTGTAGAGCTATAGGACTGATGTGGGCACAGTCGATATTGAAGCCAAGAGGTATACAGTGTTTGGTTCTGCTCTGCAGACATTATTGATTTAAAAAAAAAAATGTTTTTCTGTTTGAGCAGAAAATGCTTACCTTCTTTTGAAGTCAAGAGGTTGACGGATTGGGTTCTGCTTTAATAGTAGAAATGGCTGATGTTCTTAGTTTTTCTCAATCCTAGCTGCAACTATCGGTGACCGTTTTGAACGTAATATTTTACATTATATCACTTGATTATTTGCTTGCTGACATATAAAATGTCTAAAAAATGAAGCTGTGAGATTTCCATTAAACGATGTGAAAATAATGAGGTGTGATTTAGTGAAAAAGGAAAAGAGAAATATTTTGTAGTTCTGGATTGTGAAAGTTAGTTTAATTCCAGTCGTTCTGATTTGATACAATTAATGAGTATATCATGTCAATGTAATGTTTAAAGTATGAACACAGACTAGAAAATGTATACATGAGCACTTTAAATTAAAATATTGTGAAAGTTAATTTTAATTCAAGTCGTTCTGATTTGATACAATTAATGAGTATATCCTGTCAATGTAATGTTTAAAGTATGAACACAGACTAGAAAATGTATACATGAGCACTTTAAATTAAAAGATTGTGAAAGTTAGTTTAATTCCAGTCGTTCTTATTTAATCAAATGAATGAGTATATTATGTCAATGTAATCTTTTAAGTATGATCACAGACTAGAAAATGTATGCATATACTCTTAAAATTAGATGGCACGTGATGTTGGGATCGACCACGTCCGATCTCGAGAACCAAGAGCCAGGGGTTTCAGAGGGCTGTAAATCAGAGCTCAACCTCTTACAAAAACGGTCTTGATTTGAGAATGTGATTTCGATGTTATTTTTGGTGTAAACTTACTGAGGTTAACTTTTGTGACACTATTTGTACATTTTTTGTTGATTCTTGTTTAGTGTTGAAATATCAGAATTTAGTCTTTTCGATTATAGCAGGAACTGGTGTAAACGTTTAAACCCGAAATAAAGTATTACAGGGTATTGCTGTATGACAATGACAAAGACATCTATTCTCATGTCACCCATAATCAGGGTATTGGAGAATTAAATAATATAAGTACAAATAATAAATGTTATTATAACCGAGTGAATTAATAAATACATAGTATCTGAATTTTATTATTTGTGAACATGTACAAACAGCCAAAGAGGAAATCGAAGCAATTAAACAAATAGGCTTATGCAAATATTCATTAGTCGAATGATTGGGTAATTGAACAACACAAAAATGGATTGAATGAACGAATTAGTAAATAATTGATAATCAATAAATTATTTAAAAATAAATATATAAAATTGAAAATAAATATTACAATAATAAATAAACGAAGAAATGAATGAATAAATAAATGAATATAATATTATTAATTAACTGTATAAATAAAACAACAAATTCTGTAATATTGAAAACAGGGCCTATAATGGCATCAGCATAGTTTGCTTTCATGTAAGATGGCGCGTGTGTTAAATACAATTAGTTAGAGTAGTAATGTATGTGACACTCATTATCATAATGAGCTGTATAATAAAGATGTGATGAGCATGTTGAAAAGATAATGATTGGCTGATTTATTAAATGTTGATCTATCTGCGGGAAATTACTACATGCACTAAAAAAGATTAAATCGGGACTAAATTATTGTAGCCATCGAGGGAAATAGAGTAGGAGAGAGAGAAAGGAGTGGTGAGGGAGAGAGGTGAGAAACATAAAGTATAGGAAAGGGATCTAGAGGGAGGGAATAATAAAGGGGAAGAGAGGGATAGGGGAGGGAGGAAGGGAGGAAAGAGAGAGAGAGAGAGAGAGAGAGCAGGGGCGGATCTAGCTGTCTGCCAAGGGGGGGGGGGTTGACCAAGTGACAGATCCAGGATTTTCCAAAAATCGTGCCGTTTTACTGTTTTACTTTTTTTCCTTCTCCCCCCCCCCCCCTCCCCCCTTTTTCACTTGGCCGCCCAGGGGGGGGGGGGGGGGTTAAACCGCCGAACCCCCTAGATCCGCCCCTGGGGAGAGAGAGAGATAGAGGAGAGAGAGAGAGAGAGGGGGCGGGGGGGGGGGGGGGGGGAGGCAGAACGAGAGGCGGGGAATATGCTTGGACTGCCGGGAGGGGCGGAGTATAGATGCATGGAATACAGGCGCCTTGAGTAGCTCTTGGGATGGATATGCGAAATATTCTAGTGTACTTAGAAAATTACCCGAAAATGAAATTTTACTTCTTTGGTTCTACCTAATTCCATTTACCCCCGCCCCCCCCCCCCAAAAAAAAAGGGGGCTTACATAATAAATGTCAGACGTTCCTATCAATATATGATTGTACAAATCTAGGGTTTAATGACAATATCAATTGTTATTTCCTATATAATGCAGAGCAATCAGTGAAAGTCAATATTTTATCATTTTGTTATGACGTTAATCATTTTCTCGGTGTCCCTGCACTAGCACAGAGCATGGGTTGTCACTCGTAATTTTCAGATTACTACTAGTAGTAGACAATACTGATGAATCATCAACCAAAGAGATTCGATCATACACAGTATGTCCTCCGTAGGAGGACATACTGAACTCCCTCTACAGCTGGTCTTTGTAAATAATATTGTGTGTGCTGTACACGTGAATCAGCGCCATCGGAACCTCCCGCTCCGTTCAACGGGAACGCTAGGGCGCAGATTGTGTATGAATCGGCTATACTATACTCTGATCCCATGATCACGAAATTCATTCATTCATTAGTTGCGCTGTAGATTTCGAGGCCACCACTTGTTAGCTCAAGCTCCAGTCTACTCAGGCCCTGGTCTACTGTTAATTTCCTCTCTCACTTAATTGTCTTTAAATGTTCAAGCTCTGTGCCAGCTAGTCAGTTAACGGTCACTTCTGTTGGTAGAGAATAATCCATAAAAAACGGTGATTTCGGACAGAAATTCAGTAAAAATGTCGGCTGACCACACAGATTCCGTTCCGAACGGTGACTGCCCCCACCTCCCGAACGGTCTTCCGTCGCCTGCTAGGACTGACGACGCCGATATCTTAGCCGCAAAAACGCACAGTTTATCCCTCCAAGACAGCAGTTTCCACTCTACAGGGAGAGAAAATCTCACGATGAACGGAGAAGTGCCGACCAAAGAAGAAGAAAATCGAAAACTCTTAAAGAAAACCGCGGATTCCCACGCTAGTTTGTACAGGCAAGATTCAGATAAGCAGCTGCCCGGCTTAGCCCTTGCCTACCGGTCGATCATCCGTGGCGTCGGGGAGGATCCGAACCGTCAGGGACTGAAAAAGACGCCCGATCGTGCCGCCAAAGCCATGATGTTCTTCACGAAGGGGTATGAGGAAAAGATTGAAGGCAAGTATTTTTTGTAATTATTTTACTGTTGAATTTGCACATTTTTTAGAGGAGGGGGGGGGGGTGTCTTTAGGAGATTATAAGGAGCAAGTTTAAAAGTGGACGAGACG
Organism: Strongylocentrotus droebachiensis; assembly: GCA_035222895.1. Classification (NCBI taxonomy): domain Eukaryota; kingdom Metazoa; phylum Echinodermata; class Echinoidea; order Camarodonta; family Strongylocentrotidae; genus Strongylocentrotus; species Strongylocentrotus droebachiensis. The sequence continues at coordinate 371,268 of JAVYIG010001101.1, read as the reverse complement.
TTTACACACATGTACATGTAGGTACATGTATTCAGGCGCGGATCCAGGAATTTCTTGCGGGGGGGGGGGGGGGGGGGGGGGGGGCACACGGGGGGAGCACCGTGTGGGAAAAGAGAACATATATATTTTTTTTTTAGTCCCGAAAAAATCGCAACGACACAGCCAGCCGCTGAATAAGCGGGGGGGGGGGGGGGCAATTTTTTTTTTTTTTTATAAAAAAAAAAAAAAAATTGGCCGGGGGGGCACGCCCCTGTTTTTCAGTATATTTGGGCGAATTTAGGGCTGATTTTAACATATTCTTTTTGGCCGGGGGGGCACGTGCCCCCCCCCCCCCCCTGGATCCGCCACTGGTATTTATGATGATGATGGGTGGTGATAGTGGGAATGAATTACCCTGTAATTATTGTCAAGCACAATAATTGACATGATGATCAGTTGAGTTGATTATTTTCATGATTCATGTTGATGGAGGTGATGATGATGATGATGAATTATGAAGTTGTTGGTGAAGGTGATGATAATGGTGATGTTGATGATGTTGGTCACTTGGTGTCGAGGACGTTGACAAATGATAATGGTGTTGATGTTATTCTAACTATCTATACAAATATGCTACTGGGTCCATTCCATAGAATAAAATGAGTGATAATAATTTGAATTTACACCTCAGGGGCTCAAATCAAGATAGAATTGCATTGTTGTTTATTTTTGTTATCTCAAGTGTCTACAATTCTTCAGATTCGTATTTACATTGTACTTTCCAGTTTCCACTTTGACAACAAAATTATCAAATAGAAAAAAAAAGAAATTGAGGCAGGCTTAGAAATTTAGGAGGAGGGAAAGAGAAACTAGGAATTAATTTTATTTGGACATATATATTCAGATGTATCACATCATGTGACATGTACATACATGTACATGTGTAATTGAGGTGGTTAAAAAAAAACAAAAAAAACATAGGATGTTTCAGTGGTAGAGCAGTGGTCTCACAAACAGGATGTCCTGGAAAATGCACTAGTGCCCTATGGTAGGGCATTAATCCTATTCAATCTTTAATGATTCTACATGCACAGCAATGTTTGTCCTAATGTACTAACAATTAATCATAATGTATGAAATTAATATTATGACTATTAAAATACAATTATTTATAACAGGTGAATGAAATAATTTTTATTTTGTAACATGGCATTTAACAAAGATATATCCATTAAATTTAAATTTGATTACATTACAAAAATGGCCTATTGCCTGTTAGGCTCTATTTCACTGTCTTACAACACCACTGAACTCTCAATGGTTTCTCCAGAAAGGGAGGGAGGAACGATCAGAATTTAATGAGCCGTTTCCAAGACAGATGTCACGCTTGAGTAAACAAGTAGTTAAACAGCTTCCATGCTCTGACAAGAGGCGTGTCTGCACTATCTCGAGATTGCCAAATATCCAGCTATTTGAATTATCCCGATCGCAAACTATCCAGCTTATTTGCGTCTTCATTAGACCGAAGTAGCAAATTAGCTGGATAGTTGGTCGGGATAATATCCCAAGATATCTCGGTCTAGTTTGCGGTTTTCCGTGTTTACTCGAGGTCAGTGGTTGCGAGGTCAGCGCTGAGCGGTATAGATCGCATGTGCGAACCGGAAATCGTTGTGCATGATGGGATCGGGATAATTGACTCCGTACTTCGGTCTAATGAAGACGGTCGCAAACTATCTCGCTAGTTCGGAAATTGAAGGATATTTTGCAAACTAGACCGAGATATCTTGGGATATTATCCCGACCAACTATCCAGCTAATTTGCCACTTCGGTCTAATGAAGACGCAAATAGCTGGATAGTTTCGATCGGGATAGTTCAAAATAGCTGGATATTTGGCAATCTCGAGATAGTGCAGACACGCCTAAGGAGCAATTAATTGCTTGTAGGTTCGCATAATTCGAGCCAAGCTGTGGCAAGATTTAATTTGGGCCTTAATGAGCCTTTCTCACCCAAATTAATGTTGGATGGAAGAAAATCAGCCGTGGGGACCTTTGAGAATATTATTGCCTACAAAACTGCTTCAGCGTTTATGCATACATGTATATACCAGTAACTTTGATCAGGTTTATTAAAGGGTTCTTCTTTTGTACTCTCTTCTCTTCTATCACAGCTAAGTGATTATGGTAGCGTTAAGTTTACTGGTAAGCAGTAAGCACAATGCATTTGAAGAGAAGATTGAGTTCTGGGAAGAAGTGAAAAACAAATACTGGTTCTCACCAATATATGCTACATGATTAACTTTTTCTGATTGATTCCACATCGTTTCTTTCACAATGCAATCGCATGACGAGAACTCAACTTTATCTTTTAAGTGAGGCAAAAATCTGCATATATTTCAATGTACAGGTACATTGTACATGTACTATCATGGATGACTGCTGCAGCCCAAACCATGATTTTCCTGTTTTTAACTTTTGATCAATCTTCTAATTTTGGATTACCGGTACTATTATTCACAAGACTAATTTTTAACACGAGTTTTTGAGCCATATTGCTAAAAGCACTATTGCTAAAAGCACTATCATGCGCTTGCCCCTTATATTATTTCACTGTAAAAAACTCCCATCAATGAGCAAAGGTCTTTAAAGGATAACCGATTTACAACTGTACGTGCAGGGAAAGCAAAAGTAGAAATAAATAAATATATTTTGGACCTGAGCAATGCACTTGTACACGTACACCATGGTACATATTCACTTGCAATAACTCATATCCCAATGGAAATCGAAAACATTTTAGAAGCACTTAAATCTGAGAGGAAGTCATATTGGTTTAATTGACTTCCAGAAGGAAATGCATCAATCCAGGATATGTGAATTGCTTGGCCAATTGTAGCCAAATGTAGACAGATGTATAGGAAATTGATGAAAACATTGAACCCCCCCCCCCCCCCCACTTGAAAAAAGGGGGTGGGGAGCAATTTCATCTGTTTCAACCACCTCTTTTCTTTACAATTGGATTTGTCTGCAGGAGTTATTTTATTTGCTTGTATTTGTTGTAAATGTCTAAGTCAAATGAATTTTTATTGTATTACTTTCCTTTCTTCTGCCTGAAAAGCCATGTTAGCTTAGACATGTAGTTGAATAAATAGTTATAATGGTAGATGGTATTAGAAAAAATAAATTACTATTTACTTTACTTTTTTATTTCATTTTTTTTTTTCCTTCTGCATTGTCATTTTGCCCTTAAAGGTACATTGTTGCTTTTATAGTCTAAACATTGTATTGTACAAATATTGTATGTAAAGTGGGCAGTGCTTACTGTAAGCCCTCACTGATAATGGGCCAGCTGTTGTGTTACCTGACCTCTTTAAAACGGTTTCTTTATACAACATTTCTTACAAATGCACTGTGCATTGTTACTTTATACACTGTACAACTGTAAACGCTGCTTTTGCTTCATCACCTACCTTAATACCACCTGTACAATGTATAGTGTACATGTATAAAAAGACCACATTTTTTGTTTCCCTCAATGATTGTTTCTCAATCTCAAGGAAACCTGTACTGAAGAACCACCTGCTTATAGAGACCCCTTTTCTTGTCACCCTTGTGTAGTCTTTATAATATAGTAGTCTTTATAATTGTAATCTTTATAATTAAAAATTGTGTTTTACTCAGAACTTGGATCTACATGCATATGTACAGTAGTACCTTTTGGAACCAAAAAAAAACAAACATATACACTGTACATGTAGATCCAAGTTCTGAGTAAAACACAATTTTTAATTATCATAGTTAGCAATGTCAGTTTGGAATGATATTTTGACTGATTATACTATTTTATGATTATGATACAAGTATAAAACCACTCTTTGAAAGAAAAAAAAAGTCAGTCTGCACAAATGTTTTTCATGAAGTTACGTTTTTTTAATTTTTGTGGATATACATGTACATGTATATATTTAGTACCTTTTGGAACCAAAATTGGATGTACACTGTACTACTTTTTGGAACTGAACATCTTGCATACTACATACAAGTTACAATCCATAACTTGAATGGATATAGTACCTTTGGAACCGAACAGATTTTTAAATGCCATTTTTTACTTTTTTTTTGGGGGGGGGGGGGTTAGCTTTTTTGAAGTGTCAGTGTATGAGGCCACTCTTTCATGAAAATGGAATGGATGTACATGTAGTACCTTTAAGAACCGAGCTCTTCATATACAGGTTTCACTGTACAGGTTTCATGTAAAATTCCATTGGTCTCAACAGGATATTAGTGCCAAATGTTGATTACACAGAAAGTGGGGTGACAATTGCCCAGTTTCATTTTTTTTTTTTTTTTTTTAGCTCAGTGTAATCAATCAAGCTGAGCGACGTTTCATTACCGAAGCGTACCCTACTTGTAATGTATATAAGCCTGAGACCTGTAGCATGACGTAAGAAGATGGAGAGAGAGAGAGGGCAGATTGAAAGATAGAGAGAGAGAGAGAGAGAGAGAGAGAGGGGGAGGAGAGAGAGGGAGGCAGGGAGAGAGAGAGGGAGGCAGGGAGAGAGAGAGAGAGAGATTGAATATAGATTGAAAGAAGGTCCATTAAAGGATAAAAGAGAGAAAGAGAGAGAGGACAGGTTGAAAGAGAGAGAGAGGGGCAGATTGAAAGAGATTGAAAGAGATTTATATACTGTACATGTACATGTACATGTATGCATATTTTCATATCAAGTAATCATTGATGAAATGTAAACTTAATACAATACATACATCTATGTAGTACTTTACCTTGCAAGAGCTATGAGCTAAAGAAATCTGCTTTGATATTGAAAGATTGTGCAAAAGTAACTTTTCTTAGAGAACGTTACTACATTTTGTCATTTAACCTATTGGATACAAGTTAATTTGATTTTGATATGAAATGCTTTTTCAGGATCAGCATTCAAGCTTTTATAGATTTTTTAAATTTCTTATTGTTTTTTTTTTTGGGGGGGGGGAGGGGCAAGCAATGCATTACACAATGTGCTCAACCTATCTTTCATGGGTCATGTGTGCTTTCTTCCCACCCCAGTCCTCTTGGTCTGAGCCTGATGCTATGAATAGTTCTGACAAGCAACTGCTTGAGATGGTGAGGGGATTCTTAGACCCCCCCCCCCCCCAATAGAGTAGGATAATTTCTAACCTGACTCTGCTTTTAAAGGAAAAGACCAGTTTTGGAAACGCCCCCCTCTCAAAAATGAAATGGAAGCTCTTATTACCAATCATGTGAAGGAATATGTTTTGACTAATACGTGATGATACAAATTTTGCCAAGAAACCGCCTGCTAATTGATACAGTATATTTGGTAAAATATTATATATCTGGACCGGATAGATATCGCGCACGTATCGTGCACGTGTCGCGTAGTCCCATATACATCTTTCTGTGTACAGTGCTTGTAACTTTACCAAGACTGGGCCAAATTTCTTATCATTTTGATGATTTCAGAACCTTGCAGTACACACCAATACTTATACATGTATGCTAGATGATCAACCTTTTCTGATCGATTCCACAACGTTTCTTTCACAATGCAATCGCATGTCCATTTAACTGATCTTTATCTTTAAAAGATGCCATCAATTTGGAGTCCATCCAGTGCAGATTATAATGAGCACAGGTCATGAGAGTGCACTGTGAAAGAAACTAGCTGGAAGCAATTTATAGGAAAATGATGATTAATAAGAGTGATATATTGTGAAGCTGTAGAATTATAACGATGAAAACCATTCATTATATACTGAACATACACTGCACATAGAAATGGGTATGGGTCTTAACACACACATTTGACATGAAGGTTTTACCCAAACTTTTATAGCTCTTTCTCATCATGACGGCCATATGAGGGCCATTTGAAGGGCAATCTATTTTAGAGGACATTTCTACTCCGATGCTCTTCTAGAATGACTTTAATATACAAAAATGTGAAATCTCACAAATCAGTTTTCACCCCTATGGAAACTCTACATGTACCTCCTCTTTAATTTTAAATGACTAATCACCCACAAAATTGGATGAGTCCAATAAGACAATACAATATACTTTAATCCACTAGATACTGGTGTGTTGCTGTATAATACCTCGGTCACACTGCCAAACTAACTTGGTAACTACCGATTCTTGGCCGTTCAGTCTGTTGACGGTCTCTTGACAGTCTTGTTGGTGGGACTAGGGTATGGAGGCATTGATACTTTATTTTGTCTACAAGGACACACCAACAGGTTTCTGCTTCTCTATGTTGGTCTGAAAGAGAACTTCACATTAATAATAATATTTAATTTTTATATAGCGCTTAATACAAATGTCTCTAAGCGCTTTACAAATATACTATTGAGAACCATTTGCCTAAAGCAAAGAATTCCTAGCTCATAGTAAACCACAATCCTTTTGTCTGTCCCAGAACCAAAACGGCATTAACTCTGTGTCAAAGTATATGGACACACCAACAGGTTTCTGCTTCTGTCTGTTGGTCTGAAAGAGAACTTAACATTGAGAATCAATCGCCCAAAGCAAAGAATTTCTTGCCCAAAGTACCACAATACTTTTGTCTGTTCTTGAACCAGAAGGGCATTAACTCTGTTTATGGCCTTCTTGTTTCAAAGAGACGATATCATCTATTTTATAGCATGATCCTCCGGACAAAGAACCTATCAAAACCCAGGTCCTGTCAAGCATCCCAGCAACTGATTCGTGACAGTAAATACTGGTTTCATAACAGACAAAGTATTGCCAATTACCACCTCGGAACCGTGCGCAATATGGTAACCCTTAGAGATCCACCCACATACGTTACCCATGGGAATACTATCCAGCTTCCAGACTTGGCCATGCATATGTTTCCGAAATCGTTACCTCTGTAAATATAGCGTGGCGCGGGGGCTCTTCTTCTCGCAATTGGCCCAGGCGGCATGGAGATTGAAAAATTATCATCGCAAATGAAAGACCTCTGACGTCTGAGTTTGAGGGTAAAACATACCGGAGCAGAGGGTTACTAAGAGAGAGAAAGCTGCCAGAAAGCTGCCAATATATTCAAACATATAACCCTGGGGTCTGCATGGTCTTTTAAGAGGATGTAAAGGTTAAATTGAAAAGTGCTTGGTCTGTTCCAAATGTGCTTCAAATTGTGCTTCAAAACTAATGCACATAAATGGCATAGCATGCTTTTCATTATTCAATTTCAAGTGAAATCTAACCTTAATAGTGACGTACTCTAAAAGAAAGCCGAAAAATCAGAGAAGCAAATAAATGAAAGTTTTAAAAAAAATAGGACAACAACTAAAAAAAAAGTTATAATGTTGTGAAAGTTGTAATCACTGTACAATGTACCTATGGAAACTTCAATTTTGCTGAATTGTAGTGATATCGTGACCAGCAACTTTCCCATTTGTTTAAAGATAAACTCCAGTTCTGGTAAAAAAAAGAAAATTAATTCTCACAGAATCAAACAAAACTTACACTGAATGTTCAAGATTACAAATAAATGACATGTGCCAAATAATTTTGGAAGAAAATGTATACTGGCTGAGTAATGAGCATAGAAAGACAAGGAAATCAAGGTAGTACTAGCCCCGACACCATGTGTGTTGTCCCATATATAGCTTTCTGTGTACAGTGCTTGTTACTTTACCAAGACTCGGCCAAATTTATTATGATTTTGATGACTCCAGAACCTTGCAGTGCACACCAATACTTACATGCTACATGATCAACTGTTTCTGATCCATTCCACACCTTTTCTTTCACAATGCAATCGCATTACCAGAACTCACCTTTATCTTTAAACACTTAATATATGACTGAAATTTTGTTTCTTCAAAATATATGACTCTGGAGTTTGGGGGATCTTCTGCTTTAGAGGACCAACAATACATGTACTATACTATATTATTCAACCTTTATAATGTTGGATCAAGCATGTTCAAAGTGTTAATTTACCATTTTTTAAGAAGAAAAAATGTCCACTCCCTTGCCCTTTTAAAAAGTGATTTAATATTTCGTTTATATAGAGTACAGATGAGAGTGATATTGTGATTATTGAAAAAATGGACATCACAAAGAAAATTTCACTTCATTACCCTGATATTACATTATTATTATCCATAATTCCTAATTGGACACAGACACACAAACCTATCCACAAATTCACCACAAATTATACCCCAAGCATAGGCCCTACATTATTCCAATGAAATATTTTAAATTTTATTTTATTTCTGCATTTTTCCAAATACAATAACTGGAAAGCAAAGAACATATTAAAAAACGTATGGTATAATACAAAATATACCAGCAATAATAAATTCTTTCAACACGTTATTATACATATACATGTATTAACAAACTTAATATTTTTATAACATATTATTATCAATTGAAAGTATTATCCATGCCATCTGTTGAAAAAGTGCAGGAGACCGGGACCATACTGTAAGAGATGCTTGACTAGGATGGCTCCCTCATACATGTCTGTCTACACTTGACACCTGAATGGGCATGAAAAATTCAATTAAAAAAAAAAAAAATGCTGACATGTTGGAGTTTAATGCCAGGAGAAAAAGAAGAGTACAATTGTACTTGTTTAAAATATTCTACCGGTACATGAAGTAAGGAACTCGGTTACTGTAGGAGCATGTGTCATTCCTAGTTGAAATAAAATGGTCTACAAGGAGTTGCAAGATAGTTAAAAAACAGAAACAAATGTGTTATTAGACTATTAATCAACTCTGAATATATTTTTCACATGTACATGCATTTTGTCTCCAAAGCCATAATTATTTTGGGGGGCTATTTTCCCTTTTTTGGGGTGGGCTATTTTCCTTTTTTTTTTGGTAAGAAAATGCAAGAAAAATAGTCAGGTTTGGTAGGAAATACCATAAAAATATGTACATGTATAAAATAGCCCCCCAAATTATAGTTCACGTATGAAAACTACCAGGGATACAATACAACTTACAAGCCTACATGTATATCTAGCTACATGTATGTTTCGTAGATGCAGAATTTGCAGAAATTGGCAAAAGCCCAAATATTTCATGGAGTTCAGTTTCCTCTTCTCCCACCTGGGTTTTCGTGATCTACATTTTGACAACTTGAACTTCACATGCCAGACATCTATTGCCATGGAAACAAAGCATGGCCCAGTGACCTGTGTCATGCCCTTTTTTGTGAGCAATGAAATTAAATTCTCAACCTCATTTTTGGGGTTATTTTCTTTAAAGAATTCAAGTTGTGTGGGAGTGTCCCATAGAAAGGCACCCAAGTGTTAATGGCTACGTGTAAGCATTTATGTGGTTTGTTTGATTAATTGTGTTAAAAGTAGATTATTACATGCCATTTTTATGGCTAGTCCAGATAATGAGGCCCTGTTGCATTCAAGGATATTTTTTTTGCCAAGTGCCAACGAAAACTCCAGTACCCAAATACCTCACCTGGGTTGAGTATACTGTACTGTAGCAAATGTAAATTACCGGTAGATTAATTCCTTTTTGCCAAATGACATCTATGCCTTTGTAAGCGTTGAATGTGATGATGGTTAAAGTGGATAAATCATCTGTCTGGAGTGTGAAGCTAGAGGGGCATTAAAATTAAATTATATCATTTTACACAGACTTACATGTACATACTGTAGTGCCGTTTTGGCTCCAACAGATTAAATGGTAATGTTGATGTATTATATCAATGTAAATGTCTGAGATAACTCAGCAGTTGATGGATTAAACTTTGCTTTTAAAAAGAATTGACAGTGATGCTGTACTCTACCTTTTTAGAATAAACTCTAACCATCTCTCCAATTTTCAAACTATTTTTGGCTCGTTTTGGTTCCGCCATCACCTTATTTGGCCAACGATTTAGTTTCTACCTTTATATTAACCCAGAACTGTCAAGAAAGGCATGTACATCGGGTGGTTAGAATCCCGTGAATCTCTCGTCCTCGCGATGTTTGTGCTAAGGTCTGCGTGATCAACAAGTAAAATGATGCTAATATTGATTTTGTCTGAAATGAATCGGGTGAACTTAAGATGTAGCGCCGCAGGCCTGCCACTCGTTTGGGGGCTTTATTAATCCCAAATGAACCTCTGCATTCTGTGTGTATCTGAACGAGGCACTGATTCATATTGTCTTGAAACAGATGCATGCATTTTATATCGTTTAAGGGACGTGGCAGGGGGGGGGGGGGGAGGGTGGTTGTGATGGAGATTGTAGTGAATTAGTGGTGGGGGGGGGGCGATGTGTGATGTGTCTCATTTTAGTGAATGAATTTGCTTACTTTGGGTTTAAGGCAGTTTCAATCTGGTCTTCATTGCTAGTGCTATTTAGGGCTACTGCTACTACTGCTGCTACTACTTTTACTACTACTAACAGGTACTTCTACTACTACTACTACTACTACTACTACTACTACTACTACTACTACTACGTTGTACTACTCCTATTACTACTACTACTACTTCTGATACTACTGTACATGTACTAATATATGTACATCTACTTCTACTACTACTACTACTACTACATCTACTTCTACATTATCTACTTCTACTACTACTAGTACTACTTATAATGAGAGAATAAAAACCTTTCACACTGGAGAAAATCAATTCGAAATGTAATTAGTGCAATTCACAAGTGACCTCAAATTGTGATCTTACATGTACTTACATGTAGATCACTGTCGCTGAAACAAATATTGAAATGGATATAAAATGCATGTGGTATGAATATTGTGGCTTTGTGGTAATAAAAAGCCATTGGATCGTGGCCTAGGATAATAGGATTGTACTAGGAGGACCCGTGGAAAATCCACGGGATTCTAGGGGAGGGCCGGGGGTGGGGGGTTAAATAGATAGAGGCCTATGTGCTATCGAAAATAAAATTAGATTATTTTTATGTAGACAATTTTTATAATATATCTGTTTGACCATGAATGGCGCACCGTAACAAAAACTATGTCAGGTAGGATCTCGATAAGTACGATTTATTTGCATTATTATTGTTGTGATTTCAATGTAGTTTTCATGAAAAAAGTAAAAAAAGCAGAAGCTTGGATTATGATTTTGTTGGCATTGTTCACAAAATTTGTATAATAATTTTTAAAGTAAAGATTTTACGCCAAAAATCGGACGGTTTGTGCCAATATGTAGCAGCCAGCTGCATGCAGTGCACAAATTGGCTCGACTGTGCGTGTGACTGTGAGCGTAGAATCCAGTGAACAATTTTTTTTTTTTTTCGGGGGCTCGATCTATATCAAATTTTTGGGAAATTTTCGGGGGTTACTTTTTCAACTTTCGGGGACTCTTTTTTCTTGGGCTAATTTTTCATTAATTCATTTAAAGATAGTTTGTTTAGTTTGGTAGCGTAGTGTTACGTAAAAAAAGCGTACTTTCTGCATCAAGTTTCTACGCCGAAAGTATGCGAATTGTTTAAAACATTAATTTGTTTGCGTCCATCTTGCGTACCCCTTTGCGTCCCTCAGGGTATAGTAACGTAGGCCAGCGTACTCTCAGCTTAGTTGGTACGCAACTCTACTATGGACCCCACGCCAATTAGTGATCGACCTGCCAGTGTCACAAATAAGTTATTAAAAATATGCTCATCAGCTGACCGTAATTAAATGCCTAAAATCCCCGAGCCTTCGGGGGTTCGGTTCAGCCCTTTGAACCCGTGGACATCACGCCTGCACTCAACTCGCTTTGAGCTACCTGACCCCCCCCCCCCATACTTTCAAAAACGTTTTAAGGCATTGATTTTATGCAAGAACTGTTTCATAGTAAAAGTATTATCATGTTTTTAAACGACCATGATGACCGTCCGATTTTCTTGTGAAAACGTTACTTTGAAAAATGAATATCGAAATTCAGCATACAACTATACATGGACAGAATAATCACAATCTAAACTCAGGTTTCATACCTCTATAGTCACGAAACTATATTGAAATAGGGGCAATAAGAGCAATTTCAAAATGTTGTCGAGTCTACTCTAGCTCAGCTCAGCTCACACACAGTCACAGTTCCGACAGTGCTCGGCAGCAGTGGCGCACTGCACGGCCCGTGCCTCACGGCAGCTAGCTTGCAACTGAACTGTCAGTTACGATGAATTTCTTGTGAAAACTTTACTTTGAAGAATGATTATCAAAATTCAGTAAACATGGACAGGATAATCACAAAGTAAGTCCTGCTTCCATACCTCTAATTCACGTAAACTATAGACAAATCACGGCAATCATCATAGAATCAGAGTCGAACCGACTGAGCTGTGCGTGTGACGGTGAGCGTAGAATCATCGCATACATTATACACGTACGTTCGTACACGCAGCAGGTCCGGCTGGCCTACAAAGCATATCCTATAGAAAGACGCATAACACGGATAAGCCCAACCCGTGAGAGCGTGCATTTTTTTTTTACATCCCCTCACCCGGGTGAGTCATCTGTTAATGTGTATTTCTCTTACATGCTGCAAAGCGTATCCTATAGCAAGAGGCCTAAACTCGGGGTAAGCCACACACGTTACTACGTGATGTGCTACACCCATTGACAAAAGTGGATTCTCGTTCGCTGTGTGTCTCTTTGTTGATTGCACAGAGGGCGGATGCACGCCTTCCCGACTCGCTCTCACAGGTTCGTCGCCTCCTCGCAATCCACCACGCCCGCCGTGCTCTCGTCCGCCCGTCCTCCCCGGAATCCCGAAAACGCGTTTAACGGCATGGACGTCGATCGCGGGGTCGACGTGGCACGTGGATTACGGGAGACAGGCCTCGTATAATTGTGCCGCCGTCCCCGCGCCCCGGCGGAGGCGGGCGCGGTCGGGGAAAGACGTTTTTGAGGAACCGTTTTGCCCCGTTTTGGACCCCCCCGCGGCGATTTTGCGTATTAATAATATAGATTGTGGTCCTAATCAAATAAATTTGGCCCCATTCAAACTAACAGAATTGTTTATAACGATAACAATTCTTTTCCCTTCTCATCTGAAGCCTAAATATTATGTAAAAAAACTGTTTTGAAGATGTACACGTATCAAATGAAACAGGGGTTGAAAACTTTATATAGCATCAAAGTCCATTGCTCTGTGAACATTGTACATGTAGGATGAAGAATTAAAAAATTAGGTTTTCCAAATTGGGCAACTGAATATTTTAGGTTCTGCATACAGATGTTTTGCAAAAGATTAATACCCATTTGAGCCGTGTTTTACAGGTTATAAACTTTCTTCTTTCAGTTAATTCCCTTGAATCACGATTAAATGATTACATCTCTTCTCTTTTCCAGATGTGCTAAATGATGCAATATTCGACGAAGATCATGACGAGATGGTTGTAGTCAAAGATATCGAGATGTTTTCTCTGTGTGAACACCACCTTGTGCCATTCATAGGAAAAGTAAGTATAATGAGGGAAGAGTCTTCTTTACACCACACAGATATGTAAGATGATAGAAAGACAATTTTATGATAAACCTGTTGATGGATGATCTCACGTTTAATTTATTTGAAAGGTTATAAAGATTATCAAAATAAGTCCAAAATCTCTGAATTGCCAATTTTGACAAAATTTTCAGATTTTTACCTTAAAACAAAAAATCTATTATAAAAAGGAATGAAGTGACATCTACATGGATCATTTTTCTGTTGGCATTACTTGGCAATATCTAATTTTCTGATAACTGCAAAATATTTTTCTTGTGCTTGTAGGCCTTTAAAAACAAAATAAAGAAAAACTACTGCTTCACACACCTCTTTTAATCAAACATTTTGGGAGGTCTTTAATTATGCAAAGTCAGTCCCCCCAAAAAAGTGTGCTACATCCGCCCACACCATATTCGTGACCATGTCAGGTATTATTTAGCCTGGATTCCTTATTTTATACCTTGCAATGCCATTTTATTTTTTCCCCAAAGGCCCTTTTTTTTTTAAAGAGTACTGTTTGATGTTTGGTTTGTTTCCTGTTACCATCGCTCTGTCTTTCTGGGCAAACTTTGAGAAAAGGTCACATCGGAAGTTCAGAACTAATAAGTTACATTCTACCCCTGTTGCATCTCAAATAGCCATACTCATCAATCCCCTGACATTTAGTGTGGCCATTCTGAATTAGGGAGGGGGAAGGGGTAGTGGGGTTGTGTCAGACCAAATTTACCAACAAGTTCACGTTTTATAAATGTAATGCTTCCTGGGAGAAATTTCAATTATTTAAACATATTTGTAGCTTACACCCAGTAAATGCCCGGCAAGAAGTAGATGCAGGTTCAAGTCCTGCTGGTTCCAAGATTTTTTCTGACTTGTTTTTCAATACAGATCGATCAATGATCTTATTTACTGGGTGTACGCCACAAATATGTTTAAATAAAAGTTCAAGTTTGCTGAAAATATTTCGAAAAAGCCTTCTCCAAAGAGGGAAGGGAGGGGGGTCTTCAGCTGATATTGTAATTGGTATGCTGACAGTGCTTTAAAAAAAATGCAATATTTGTACACAGAAAATGTCTAATTGGGACAGTATCACCTCCCCCCCCCCCCCCACCCCCCCCCCCCCCCCCCCTGCCAAATTTTGCAATGCCCCTTGCCTGGTATTAGCCATATAATGAAGCTGCATCCCTGAAGTTTTTATTTAAAAATGCAATATTTGTGCAAAGAAAATGTCTAATTGGGACAGTATCACCCCCTCCCCCCCCCCCCCCCCCTCCCCCCAAATCTTCCAATGCCCCTTGCCTGGTATTAGCTATATAATGAAGCTGCGTTCCTGAAGTTTTTATTATCGATTTCTCCTCAGTTATTAAGAGCAAACATTCCTTTTTTCCGATGTTAGCTTTCATTTACCGTCCACCAACGGCTGTCTGGGCCCACTGCCGAGATTAAATTTCCCAGGAATACATTCGCTTCCGCCTGGCAAACGAACGTCAAAACGAACGTCAAAATCATGGAGATTCATGCACTCTTGGCACTCGCCTCTACCGGTGGCTTTTAATTTTGACCCTTTCTAATAACTTTTATTGACCAGCCTTCCGAATTTAATATCTTTGCCCACTTTAGGAGTGCAAACAATCCAGATTTAAATGCCTCCACTACAGGGTATAAATGTAGTCTTATTTCTACCGTCTCTTTTTACTGTCTCTGTTGATTTCCACCCTGAAGTTGTTCTATGTGGCATGATTTTGATGTACATGTACAGCCTAGACCTACCAAATGAAAATGCAAGTCATGCATTGATATTGCAACAACAAAAATATATTTTTTTTAATATGCCGTGAAAATGTTGCTGTTAAAATGTATGTCAGTATTCAACACTTGTATGTGAGTTTTTATTGCAAAATGAAAATGTGATATTTTTGAACGAGCTTCATTTATTGAATTGTTACAATAGATAATCTTTTATTTTTTCATCTTGGTTAGCTCTAAATAAAGAAAATTAGCCAAAACTTGTATGTGCTATGGCTCTCTAAATGTAGCCCTTTCAGATCTGCATGAATGAACTGGGTTTGAATTATTTCATAAAGCTAGATATAGAAATGTGGGGAGTTTGGTAAAATGATGTCATTATGCTAGTTCTTATAGATTGTGTCACAGAAAACACATCTGTCTCTCTTTCTTGTATGTTTAGGCACGTATTTACCAGGCGAAAAACTGTGTAATTATTAAATCATTAGTTTATTGGAAGTAGTTTATCTTGTGTCGATTTTCCTCTTGAAATTCAATGTCCACAAATGTGATGGCTCATTACTTTTATAGCCTTCATTAAGTGTTTATCCAGGTTGATGGATACTTGATGGATAATACCATTTAAATGTATATCCATGATGACACTAAATGTTAATTTATAACTGTATTGAAGTTAATTCACAATACATTAATTTACAAGTGCAATTCAGCATAGCACACAAGTGATACGTGATACATCTTGAACAGGAAAAAGCCCTCGAGTGCAGTACCATTTTAAAACAAAATTCTTTCTTCTCCCTGACAACCGCCTAACTACAAATCTCAATCCGAGGAATTTCTGTGGGTATACTATTTTGGTTAACAACGAAGTGGCAAAGTGGGTAAAACTGTCAAGATTTCGCCACTTTTCTTCAGTGACAATATGCCCGACCTGAGTGCTCAACAAAACTCTGCTTTTATTTTTATTTTTTTAATGATGTATACCCAAGTGATGGCCACAACATATTCCCACAGAAACATCTTTTTTTTTTCCCTTCAAGTCCTAGGTGTTCATGTCATGAGTGATAATAATAATAATAATAATAATAATAATAATCTGGATATCCATTTTCATATAAATGTGATTGTTGAAAATACATTTACATTATATACCGGTATATGATTTTTTGTTCTCTCTCTCTCTCTCTATCTCTCTATCTCTCTCTCTCTCTCTATCTCTCTATCTCTCTCTCTCTCTCTCTCTCTCTCTCTCTCTCTCTCTCTCTATCTCTCTCTCTCTCTCTCTCTCTCTTTCTCTCTCTCTCTATCTCTCTCTCTCTCTCTCTCTCTATCTCTATCTCTCTCTCTCTCTCATTCCCCCCCCCCTCTCTCTCATTTTCTCTCCACCCCTCCCCCTCTCTCTCTCCCTCTCTTTCTCTCTCTCTCTCTCTCCATCTCCATCTCTAGGTATCCGTTGGTTATCTTCCAAATAAGCGAGTACTAGGTCTCAGCAAAGTTGCAAGGTAAGAACAAAACTTCTGTTTGGTGCCAGAAGGGCATTAACTCCTATACTTCAACACAGAGTTTACACCTATATGGCCCTGAGCAGATGACTCGTTCTGTATTACTTTAGTCCAGCAATTTTGGTGCGCACAATGTGCATGTACATCATTTTTATCTAAATTTCTGTTTGATGCCCTTTTACAATTTAGACATTATTTTTTAGGCCAAAATAACTGGTAATGTTTATTCCTTGTTTTGACCTTGTATTTTTTTTTTTTGTTAATAGTTGGACAATATTTGGTTGGTATTATTTCCATTTTTAATTAACTTGTTTCTTCTTGATTTCCTTTTTCAGACTGGTTGAAATATACAGCAGGAGATTACAAGGTAAATATATTACAATTGGTACATGGACCAGGGGGTGTTTCACAAAGATCCTAAGTTGAAATTATCTCTAAGTTGGACTTAACAATTACAATCAAGCATCTTTGAAAATATTTTGTAAAAGTTATTTTAAAAGGCATAACATGTTGATTCAAATCATTCATAGTTTGTTTTTTTCAAGGAGATTCCATGTTCTTGATGTGGAATTTATAAAAAGTCTAAACTGCTTAACATTTTTGCTTTTGAATATGTTTTATCTTAAAGGCACACTGTCCTACTTGTAGCTACTTGCTCCCTCTATATAGAAAACTTCCCCAATCGGTGCCTGTTGGTCCCCCATGATCCTCTTTTTCTTATGTTAAATGAGAGCTGAGTTAATGAGATAGCCACCTGTCACAGTGACATCGCTGGCTCGCTGGGTGGTCTAATCCCTTCTGACTGAAGTAGTAAAGCCTGCCTTTAAGGCTACAAGTGGCTCATCATAATTTTTAAGTCCAACTAAGACTAAGTTCGACTTCAAATCTTTGTGAAACACCCCCTTGATTAGGTATGTTTTTAAGAGATGGTTGAGTTCTGGGAAAGGTGACACACTAATTTGTAGAGCAATTAAAGGGATCCGGTAACTTTGTCTTAGATCCTTTAGAAATAATCCTTGATTTACATGCGGCAATGATAATTATAAACCTTTAGGTCAGTCAGGAACTCCATGATTTTTACAAGCCGATCGCCTGTCTGATTATCAAGATATTAATGATTGGAATTACAAATTTTGAAAACCGTTCACTGAACGGTTTTCATACCACTACAGTCTATTGGGGAAAACGAGTATGGTAAAACTGGTCACTCAAAGATTTTTACTTTTTTGAGGCACTTCTTGATCATTTTGAAGCGCGATTTTTTTTTTAGGGCTCCAATATTTCATCATATCACAGAGACTGGTAACATGTAGGACCGTGTATCTCAGATTTAACATTGTTAAACGATCCCTTTAATGTTTAACACATGGTGAAAAAAGAAAGCAGTAAGGTCAGTGTATTAAATGACAAGGATAATTCGAGCCAAGAAGAATCAAAGAGAGGGAGTGTCATCATGGTGCATAAGTCAGTAATCCCTGCCTAAGAGGGAAAACGCAGACTTTAATAAATGATTATCATGATTATGCTGATTACAGTTAATCCTATTTTGCATTCTTAGGGTGACTGTAAAAGCTGACAATGTTTGTGGGGAAATCTGAGTTATTTCAAATTTGTTTACTAAAAGTCAGTAACCCCTCGTAAGAGGGAAAACGCAGACTTTAATAAATGATTATGATGATGATGATTATGCTGATTACAGACAATCATCTTTTGCATTCTTTGCGTGACTGTAAAAGCTGGCAGAAATGTTCATTGGGAAATCTGATTTATTTCAAATCTGTTTTATCATTGGCCCATTTTCTTCTTCCACTGCTCTTTATTTCACCTGCAGTTCAGGAAAGATTGACCAAACAAATAGCCCTCGCTGTGGTAGAAGCTATAGCTCCGGCTGGCGTTGGAGTAGTCATTGAAGCTGTGTAAGTACTCTCTGACATTCGCCCCAGCAGACAATCGCTCCAGGCTTTAATTTGTCGCAAGTATAAGCCACTTTGGAGGTAACATTTGTGCAAATGACCCTCAAATATCCACAGATCCTTTGAACATGAAAAAGTCCCACTTTGTGCATTTTTAGAATAATCCCTGCCAAAGTGATGGAGGTGCTTCATGAATGCCTTGTGTTTAAAAATAATACTTCCACCTGTATATCATGGAAGGTACCTCTGTTGCACAAATGAGTAACTGTTGCACAAATGAGTAATGATTACACAACTTTCATGAACATGTATCCAGCAGTCGTCTCAATGGGTTTTACAGTTTTGTACAAATGACCTTTAGCTGCCCATGCGCAGAAAGTATCTCTGGAGTGGCCTATTTGGTTCGGTTTAGGGTTAGTGTTAGGGTTAGGTATAGTGTTGGGTCCATGGTTGAAAGTAAGACTCCAATTAGTGTAAGATATTACCACAAAGTAATTGCTGCAGGAGTGAGTGTTGTACAACAAGGTTCTCTCATACTGTATAAGCTCTGGAGCACAGCGTTAGGAGGCAATGAAGCAGTATAAACCTGCTGACTACCAAATTATCTGATTGTCATAGGGTTTACATAGCGATCAACCGGTTCTAGTAGGCATTGGGTTAATCAGGCATGATGAAAACCCGATTTAAATCGCTTTCCCAATTTTTTTTTTCTTCCCGATTAAAAAAAAAAAAATCAGATTTTTTTTTTTTTTTTTTTACCAGATTTTCCCGATTTCCCCTTATTTTTTCTATTCTTCCTTATTTTGCCCTATTTTCCCTATTTTTTTTACTCAAGGGGGGTGTGGTTGAGGGGAAAACAAAAAACCTATTTTTTTTTTAGCGCTCACTATCACTCCTGGTTAATCCAAAAGCAAAGTAGTGAAGGCAGCCTCGCATCAAACCACAGCCTTTTGTATGCACCAGGGTGCTACAAGAATTTTTTTCACCACTTGCCCTGTCGGGCAAGTGGGTTTTCAATTTACTTGCCCAAACAATATTTCCACTTGCCCAAAACTTTAAAGCGAAAAAGGACTCGAGGTTAAAGCATTTATTATCTCGTAATGATAAGTTAGTGTTTTAGATAGCAAATTAATGCACATACATGTACAGTGTAACTGTACTGAATAATAACCTAATATGTCAAAGAAAATGGTCAACAAAGGATGGTTGAAGGTTTAAAAAACGCATTTTATTTTTTATGAATAAATATCAAACATTTGACTTTTTGTACTTACTAGAAAATCCCTGTTGTTTATTCCATTCCGATTCGCACGTGTTCATTTCCCTAGAATAATGACGTCATATTTGGCGTGATTCAACCAATCGGCAATCAGAGAATAGCAAAGGCCTGTCGGTGCGGCCTGCAGAGCTAGAGAGAGAGAGCGCGAATAAGCTCGCAGCTGGTATGATCGCGCTAGCTGTCTCTAGCTAGCTCACGGCCGGCCGTGCGTGGAGGCGGAGCGGCATTCATGGCTTGAAGTGTCACTGTTGCATGCGCGCTGAGCTAGCTGAGCTGGCTAGCTGTCTGTGAAGTTTTTTCGAAATCGGAACGATCGCTTTTTTGCTTCTGGATTTTGACGACGGGTAAGAAGTTGACGGGTGAATGGTAGAGTTCTTGGACACTAGGAAATTACTGTAAAAGTATCACTTGCCCGAATCGGGCAAGTGATAATTTGATTTACTTGCCCGACGGCTCAATTTGGTTGCCCCGGGACGTCGGGCAAGCGGGTTTGTCGCGCCTTGTGCACCGTGGCTTTATCAATAACTGCAATTTGCTATGCTGACTCAGCAAAACTGCACGCACAATGCACTGTTTGAATATATGACATTTTTATTAGGAGCACTCATTGTCACATTATATCATATTTTTAATCTAGCGCTAAAGAGAAGAAACATGGACCAGCAGAAATAACACGAGAGGATCGAAGCAAATTGCTTGAAATTTGCAATAAATAAGAGTCATGAGAGTAAAATGGCTAATACACAGAAAATGTCATAGCACAACTTTCATTTTGGCAATGCAAGAAGTTTTTGGAAACCTCTCAAGAGCTGATGTTTGGAAATGTTTGCAAAAAATTTCAGTAACTCTTCTCATTACTAAACCATTACCAAGTAATTAATGTTGTTCCCCTGTCCTTGTTGGATTGTTTGATTTTGTTAATCACTAATACTTATTTTCCTTGTTGTGCTCACCTGAGTGTGATGCCTGGGGAGCATCTTTTGGTCTCAAGTTTTATCACTTTTCTTCTCTCAGTCATCTCAGGTGAGCACAATCAGGGGTTTTTGAGTTTCTGTTTTTGAGCTTTGAGTTTGAGTTTTTAGATTTATGTAATTCATTTTGAGTATGTAGTGAGCTTCATTTTATTTTTTTCTGCTCCATCTTGAGTCGTAATTTTTAATTAGTTTTACAGTTTTCAAATTCTAGTTATTGGTTTTTAGAAGAAAGAAAAAATCCAATTGAGTACTGTTTACAGTTTGTGAGCCTTTTATATTTCATTTTCTGTAGTGTGTATCATTTTGATGTTTTTGAGTCGATTGATTTAGCCATTATTTGTGTTAAGACATGCACGATTCATTAGAACATGGATTAGTGAATACAAGTGCTTGAGTCTGTGTTCGAACTCATTTTCATAGTTATACCTACTTTCTTACTACCTATTCCCAAACTCAATCCTGTTCAAACTCGTATCAATGCTCACCTTGTCACCTTTCCACCAACCCCCCCCCCCCCTCTTCCTCCCATTTCATGCTCATTTTTATACTCACAATCAAACCAAATCTTGTTCTTATCATATCCACATTCATTATGTTGTATGTTATTCTACTTGCACCGATATGTCTTTGCTAGGTTGAAGCGGGACTGCCCTACTTGTAGCTACTTGCACCCTCTATATAGCCAACAATGTCTAAGCAGTACCCCATGGTCCCACTCTTCTTATGTCAAATGAGAGCTCATTTAATGAGCTAAACACCTGTCAGTGACCACCCAGGGAGGTTTAATCCCTCCTGGCCAAACTAGTGCAGATAGGCTTTAAGCCAACATCCTGATGAAAAAATCTCATACTTCATACTCATGCATATTCTTAATGCAGCATTAGTGGTATGTCATACTCATACGCAAACATATTCTCAAAATTGATCTTTTTCCTGCTCATTCTCCTCCCATTCTCCTGCTTGCTGTACTGTTACATACAGTGAATTTCTCATTTATCGGCACACACCTTTGCCAGTCTAGTGAATTCTCTTACCAAGAACTGAAGCCTTTACCCACAAAGTGAGATTAAATCATAGATCATCGTTCATGTATACATGCCCACATATATGCATGTATATTTCATAGGGGCTTTTGGGATACCGTATGCTGTTAATATTTTATACCCACATCATTGCGCATTTTGTTTAAATAGTAATGATAATAATTTTGAATTATATAGTGCTTACAATACAAAATAATGTCTCTAAGAACTTTGCAGATATTGTTACCCAAATGTGCACCAACTCCACTCCCTGGGGAGTATTCCTACAATATGGTCACCGTGAGGGCATATGGCAATTACTAACACCAATGCTTTCAACATCCTACCAGGTTCCTATTTCTCTCCTGGATATGGAGTGGCAAATGTAGATTAATGCCTTGCCAAAGGACATTAGTGCCCTTGAATTTGAAATTGAAGGATGTGTAGGCAGTGAGCCCCTGTTTAACCTTTCAAACTTGGAAGGTCCGTGTGCATGGTACCCATTAATGTGTAGCACTGGGCAGTGGCAGTTGTCCAACTGATGTAGGAGGAAAGGGGTTTCCAGAGCTTCTGAAGGGTCTATGAATTTCTGTTTCAATTCTTTCGAGTTATGAGAACCATGGCCTTTTCTCCATCACTTCCATTCCATCTTTGCTATCCATGGTTTCTTTTTGTTCTTTATAGGCCCATGTCTGATTGAGGGTTGTATAGGAGCTCAGAGCAAGATCATATCTTCCTGCATGCTTGTATACTACGGGTATGCTTTGTGTGAGACATGTACATGGTATATCCACCAAGTCTGGTGTCGGCGAATTATGACCTACAGTTCTTGAAACTTATGACCATCTCCCTTTCAATAATTCTTGCCATGTCTTGTCTTTTTTTTCTTCCGCACAGCCACATGTGTATGGTGATGAGGGGCGTCCAGAAGCTGAACAGCAAGACGATCACATCCTGCATGCTCGGCGACTTCCGAGAAGATCCCAAGACGAGAGACGAGTTCCTGCAGCTCATACGAGGATGATGATGGAGAGATGGGAAGATGTGGAGGAGGAGGAAGGAGGATGAGAAAGGAGAGGAAGTGTTACGGCATTGGAGGATAATTCAGATGTACAGCAGCCAGCAATAAGATAAACAAAGATGATCATTGAAAATCAGTTGTAGCTTTAAAAATGTAGGTATTATCATAATAAAATGGTAAAATTAGATAACTAGCACATTAAACTCAGGATAATACTGAACTGAACCCATCGGATGATGATCCTGGATGTTTATCATTCAGCAATATTAAAGATAAGCAAAGATGACCAATTGAAAAACGCTTTAGTTTTAAAAATATGGGTTATATTGGAATAAAATGGTAAAATTAGGATAAAGATATAATAACTATACTGTAGAAGACCAGGATAACTCTGAATTAAACCCATCAGATAATAATCCTGGATGTAATTAGTCAGCAATAAGATAAAAAAGACAATCACTGAGTGTTGGTTGTATTTATGAGAACAGGAGTTATATTACAATCAAAGGGTTGTGATAGGATACAATTTAATGATGGTGGTGGTTATTTTACCTGACTGCTAAGAAAGCATAAATGCTTGTTAGTAAGCAACCAGACGGCCAACGGCTTTAGGTCCTCTCCGAGGACCCATCAGCCACTCCAGTGTGACGTCATACTGGCCAAGTTGTCATGGTTGCTGGTTACAAACAACTTTGTGCTAGACAATGATGTGATGATCACACCAGCGCCAAACACTGAATTTACCCTGCTTCAGCCCGTCGTCGGTAAGACCTTGTCGGCAATCTCAGGCTTCCGTGCACAAAAATACCATTGTTAAAAAATATCTTATAGGACTTATTTATGAAATTCATTGCCATTTTGTATTCTAGTGAATCTTTGTACAGCTTCACTGAGAATGGTGTGCTAATTGCATTCTTAAAGCCTATCTGCACTAGTTAGGCCAGGAGGGATTAGACCTCCCTGCATGGTCACTGACAGGTGGTTATCTCATTAAATCAGCTCTCAATTAACATGAGAAAAAGGGGACCAAGGGGGGACCAATGGTCACCGATTAGGCATTGTTTGCTATATAGAGGGCGCAATGACCTATAGTAGTGCAGAGGGGCTTTAATTAAAGAGCACAGAAAAGAGGCATGGTTAATTACAAACTGCTTTTGTAGCTCAGTGCCTATAAATACCTCTCAATATAGCTTTCAATTTTTGTTTTAAATTCCTTAATACTACATTCGATATTATCAAGTTTAGAAATGAACCAGTTGAAACATTTCCTTTGACATTCAAACACCAGAGGATTTAACCTTGACTTTTATGTGCACTTGTAGATGTTGATATTGGTGGTGAGAAGACATTTATAGAGTTATGTAACCATGAAAATGATTATAGAGAAATTATATATTTTGTTCAGCCAATCATGATTCAAAATTCAGTGACATTGAAAGTGGTGGGTAGGTGGTAACTGGTAAGATAGATGTTTATGCTGCTCTCATAATAATGGCTTGTATTATGATCAAAACCAATGATGCTTAAGTTCATGGCAAGCTTTATTTTGGTTACCGCAAAAAATTGAGCAGTATTTCATAGTTGCAGTTTCAAAGAAAATCATGTAGTAGATGTAATGTATGATTGACTTTGAATAAATATTAGCTGTGGTATTATGTAAGTACAAGTACAAATAAATATATTTATTTAAAAAATATTTTTAACTACTGAATATTGTACAATATCTATTTCAATATATTTATTGCTGTAATTATGTTCAGAATGTTTTTAACAAGCTATTTAAATTCTAAAGAAATTATTTGATGAAGTTTGCTGTATTCCTTAGATAGTATTCACTTGATATAATAATAGTTGAAATTCTCAGTGAACTTGAGTTAGACTGTATTCAACTTGAAGTGTGCCATATTCAAACAGATCAACTATTTTAAATCATAGAGGTTAACTCAAGTGCAAGAAAATGAATGAAATCAAGGGCTTTGGGAGTACTTTTGTGTTTTTCAAAAAAACATATCATTGCCAGGTGCCAGGAAAATTAATCCTAATATTTTCTCCAGTGACAATTGCTTGGAGGTATAGTGTTTGGATCCATGTTGTCACAGGAATTAGGTAAAGATACCCAACAAAATTTGCATTTTAATTCAAGAAAGTGTGTTCAGAATGTGCGACATAATTAATGAAATCAAAGGCTTTGGGGTATTTTTTATAGTCTTGCAAAAGTATTTTACTTTGCCAGGTATCGAGCAAAAAGTATCAAGAACTGAGTCAAAGACTCATTTAAATATCTTCTGATTTTATCTGTAAAATTATTAGATTTTGGTGTTGGATTCTAGGTGTTTGCTATTAGCTTATATTTTTCTGAATAAGAAAATTAAGAATTGAACATTCTGCAACATATTGCAAGGTCTTTCAATTTAGATCAGTTAGATTTTAATAAGTTGCTTGAGGTAATAAACGATCGGTCAGAGCACACAGAAAAGACTTCATGAAAAGTATAGTTTAAGTGCAAAAATATCAATTTTTAATGAATGTGATTAAAACAATGTGAAGGTAATACAGTGAGACCTGTATATAAAGACTCCCCAAGGGGGACAAGAAATGTGGTCTTTGTAGACAGGTGGTCACTAAAGCAGGTTTGACTAGAAGAATCACCAGTAGTTTAAGGCCTCCACATGCCTTATGATCCAGCTATGACCAGCTTTTGGAAGAAGTTTTAATACGGTTTAAAAAAAAGTAAAATTATTCTATTTGAGGTTCTGATTATTCTGTTGTCTCTAGAGACATAAAAGACAGCAACTTCAATAGGTCCTTAATCATACATGAGTCATACATGTACAAATAATACAAGTGAATTGATTGGACATTCATCGTTAGCCTTTCGGTTGAAGAGAATGCAGAAATTGGCCCTAGAATGGAGGGCAATCGTGTGACTGGCCTGACATTGCCCCAATTTGGACCTGATGTTAACCCCATTTGTTCATTTTCACTAGAATGGACCCCAAATTTCACATGTTCTATGTAAAGTCAAAATCTCAGTCAGGAAAATGAACACAAATTATATAACTAAACTCTAACTCACCGGCTGCCTGCAATTAGGCTGGAAGATGCAGATCTATGTGTTTCCAATGGCAGTGACTGCCTTCTTGGGGGCAGCAGACAAAATGCAGTTTTTTTTTAGTTTTTTTTTTATTGGTATTGTGATACCTCAATCAGAATAAGTTCATTTTTTCACTGGATTTAGAACCACATTAAAACTTCTTCCAAAAGCTGGTCATAGATCTGATGTGGCTAGTTAAAGAAGAAAAAAAAACAGAATTAAGAAGACAAAGAGCATGAGCAGTTGAAGAGCAGTAAGATATAATAAGCTCCATTTTTATATGTCAGTATTAATAGTTAAAATAGTGTGTGGTTTTGTAGATTATATCTTGTAAATTTTGAAGTAGATCAGATCATTCCTTGGTGAGAAGTTGTAAAAATACTTGACTTGAACTATTGGTGCTTCTTTAGGTTTTTCAGAAACAATTGGTTCATGTGGTAGATGTGTGTATTTGTGAGAGAGTAAAAACTTCCATGTACGAGTATCTTTCATTCCCTGTAAGTTCAAAGTAAAACTTTCTTTTGTCATAGTGGTGATAATATTGTTACTTTTTAAAAATATTGTTGACAATCATGTGTTGAGGGAAGTGGCTTCAGTCAACTGTTGTTCAGTCAGTACAGGAATAATTATAATGATGATACAGCTTGCTTATGAGATTTTAAGGTTTATAGAGTCATTATGATTTTATGTTTTGATTGATAATGATTAATTTCCAAATCGAATACCAAGACACTTGATCAAAAAATATTTTAACAAACTGTTCTGACTCTTGACAGTGGAAAGGTTCAACACAACTTGTGCAGTTTTAAGGTCTAATCATCATTTGATGATTAAAGGAAACCAAAACCTTCATACTAAGTTACTTTTATTGTAAAGTTTAAGATATTTGAAAAATATCAGTGAAAATTTGAACAAAATCGGGCAAGGAATAAGGAAGTAAGAGCTTTTTGAAATGACTAGTCACTAGAGGGCGGTATTCAATTTGATGACATCATCTGTGAACAACTCTCCATGCCTTTTGTACATCAAATTTCATGTTTTTCCTTCTTTCTTGTGATTGAGATAATGTACTCCCCTGAAAGCAATATATAGAATGCAAAATGATATTCTACTTCACATGTTATGAAGTCGGATCAAGAACACAAATAAATACGAAGAAAACAAAAAAATTGTGAAATGTTATGTACAAAAGGCATGGAGAGTTGTTCACAGATGATGTCATCAAATTGAATACCGCCCTCTAGTGACTAGTCATTTCAAAAGGCTCTAACTTTCTTATTCCTTGCCCGATTTTGTTCAAATTTTCACTGATTTTATTCAAATCTTTTAAACTTTACAATAAAAGTAACTTAGTATGAAGGTTTTGGTTTCCTTTAAATGATTATTAGACTAAATGGTCATTGCACCAAATGATAAGTAGACAAACTGATTTTAGGTTTAGGGTAAGTGTTAGATTCAAGGAATCTTACTGCCGCAGAGTAGCTGCTGCCGGAGCATGCATTGCATAATCATTTGAACAAGTTATTTATGTTCATTCTTGGTGACATTCCCTAGAATTCAGGTCTATTGGATTAAGTAGTAACATTCCTTTTGTTTTCATAACATGAATTGTGTGCTTTGTGTCAGCATTATAGATGCAAATAACTGTAGGCTGTTTTATTTTTATTTTTATTTTTTTTATTTCAAAACATATATTCAATCATGTACATTTGTTTACTTCTAGAGTATAATTTTTCATAAGCTAAAATTATGATAGAAAAGTTAACATTATGATTTTGAATTAACAATTCTACTTGCAGATCATGATGCATGTATGTTCCTATGATTATTTCATGTCTTACAATCTCTATAGTGCGTTGCTTTGTTAGGCAATCATTTGAATAGTGCTTTTTCACAACAGATTGTTATTGTATCATACGTGGTTCAAATCATTCCTGATTAATATACTCTCATAAAAAATGTATAAGAGACCCATAGAAATTTGAGAGAGAACATTTAAAAGTGTTTATTTGGCTTCTTTTCAAATGAAAATGCCACAAAAGTATCGTAGGCCTATAACATATCTTTCAAAATGTGAAGAGAGTGATAGCATGTTATACCTGAAACAGAATTTTAATTCAAGGAGCGATTATTTAAAAACATATATATTATCATGTTTTTAATTTATGTTAATTTACATTTACAGTTAACAACTAAAATATTATTACCCTTATCAATTTTTGTAAAAGTATGAGAAGAATTAATTTGTCACAAGATATGTTTCTTGAGAATGTGACATATTAAAGCTTACATCCAAAAGTATTCATCAAAGGACCTATTTTAACCAGTCCAACTTTCATTCTCGAGTTACGAAAAACACAAAAACTGTCAAATTTACAAGGGGTATACAAAATTTAGTTGTTAACTGTATGTGTATTCATTCTGATCGTCATTTCAATTCATTTGAAATGTGTTTTCTACCATATGTTGTTCTTTGGTTGTTATTTTTATGTGTGAGTTTCACGGTTTTTACTATTTTAATTTGTATTATTACCTTATTATCATGTGTTTAGATGCAGCAAAGTGTGATAGATATGTTTTAAGTTTGGCTGATATATTTAGTTTCAAACCGTCCGCTTGTGATACATTGTTGTTTATGGGCCATATTCTGAAAACAATGCTATCTTCTTTTGTTAATAAAAAATTATGTTCACTGTCATCACAAAGTGAAGTTGCACGGAAAGAACACTCATCATTGGTACTCGCACAGATGCCTCTTAACTTAACACAAATGCAGCCAGCTCTGTGTAGACATAACCAAGAACTTGTCCCCCTTTTAATTTGTCATGACGATGAACCTCTTTTACTAACAAATAGGATAACATCATTTTCAGAATACCACCCCCTGCCAATGGTTTAGTCTTGGGTTGATTTATATTATTTATACAGAACCATTATAGTTGTATGTATTTTACTTTGTGCACAAACTCTTTTACCAAGCATTTGTATGCATTCCAAATCATCCTTTTTAATAGTGTCATATAAGATAACATCATTTTCAGAATATCTACCATGCCAATGGTTTAGTAGTGTGTTGTTTTGTTATTATTTATACAGAACCATCATAGCTCAGTATGTATTTTACGTCATCATCATGCACAAACTCTTTAATCTTTTGTATGCACTCCAAGTCATCCTTTTAATATTGTCGTAATTATCAATTTCTCCCTTGCAGCTTTATGAAATCAACTCGAATAAGAATATGTGATATCCCGACATTGGCCTATTTGATGCTGCGACTACACTGTTGCTTGTAAAGTTATGAATAACCTTTCTTACCTCTTTACATGAAACGATTGTGACAATATGATTTACTTCTAAGAGATGAGCTTAAATCTTTGTAGAACCTTACATGTCGACCCCTGTGACTATTTAGATTGATCAGATACGTTTTGCAAAGATGTAAACTTTAATATCCCTGCAGAATAAATCATATTTCACAATCATTTCATAAAAAAGAGGTAAGAAAATACTACATTGTTGCCCGTTAAGTTGAAATAAACCTTTCTTACCTCTTTTCATGAAAGGATAGTGATAATATGATATATTCTTGAGAAATTTAGATGTCAACTTTATTTAAAAAAGAGGTAAGGGAATTTATTCCAAGTTTATGGACAACTGTATTTTCTGCAGGTTTTCTCACTCTTTGCAGCTAGAAGGGTCTTTAACTCCTAAACTTTCGGAGTTAATACCCTTCTGGCTCTCAGCAGACACATTATATTTATTAAGAAAAACATTTACAAGGGAATTCCATAATAAAAGCATTTAAGTTTTTTAAGAAACAAATTTACAACAATTTATAAAACGGGTTATAGAATAAAGGCACATTGAACTGAATAACGAATTTGACGAGCCTTGTTCAGTATCCGATTGTGACGTCACCTGCGTGCATTGCATAAATTTGTTTAATGCATAGTAGGGAAAAATACATCTACTATCCAATAACAGAATCTCTACCTCTTGAAGAAGAAGAAATGAGAAAAAAGTGTTTAAATACGTACTTACAGATATTAACATTAAAATTGACATAATGAACAGAGAAGATGATTTTGGTAAAATATGTGTTATTTTGGATGAGAAGGAAAAAAACTGTTTCATATACTCTAGTTAATTATCATTCAAGATAAATCTATCAACTCTCAGTGATCAAGGGTAGATTTGTGTTAATCTCCCTTTTCATGCAGTCTTCATACAACTATGCCCGAGTTAGCCTGTGACTCATTATTTGCTTTGTGTGCTTTTTATTTACCGGTATGTATCTCTTGTAAAATTATTGTCAGCATTTTTTGTTTAATCCTTCCACTTTCTGCAATATCACATAAGCATTCGGTGATGGTTCTAAAGCTGAGAAAGAATAGGGTTAATATTTGTATTCAATTTCATCACTAAATGTTCTGGCCATCTTCAAGAGGATGTATTGAGAAAAACAGTTGTCGGAATAGTACCCATTGCATTGTAGAGGTGTTGTATTGTGATCGAGTGGTTTACACTATGAACATGACGGACAAAGAAAGAGGACAAAATATACAGTTCCTCATTCTACCCTCAACAATTGCTGTGGTAGACAAAGGAACATCCCTTCACTGCATATTGTCACATGCATATTCACCTGTTCTACACATTTTTACATAATAGCAGTGAAGGGATGTTCCTTTGTCTACCACAGCAATTGTTGAGGGTAGAATGACCTCTTTCTGTCCTCTTTCTTTGTCCGTCATGTTCATAGTGCTATTCACTTGACTGGGAATGCAAAGGTCGTGGGGTCGAGCACCAACACAGCTCACATGTCCTTGAGCTAGGCATTTTATATACAGGCCTCTCTCCACTCAGGTGTTTATTGGGTACCCGGTAGGATG
Source organism: Strongylocentrotus droebachiensis (assembly GCA_035222895.1). Taxonomy (NCBI): domain Eukaryota; kingdom Metazoa; phylum Echinodermata; class Echinoidea; order Camarodonta; family Strongylocentrotidae; genus Strongylocentrotus; species Strongylocentrotus droebachiensis. Next base: position 340,405 of record JAVYIG010001101.1, on the reverse strand, counting down.
TGAAGACCGATGTGATTGGATAAGGCTTATGTGCGCCTGTCAATAAAAGGCTCCCCAGGGAGTGGAGAATGTGCAACTGTAATGTGCGATATAGTAATTGAAACCAATGACCGTGGTGATAATAGTAATGTAAGCGCTTTGGTCTGTTGTACCTGGTAAAGTGCTTTATAAGAACGGTTCTTTTTATTATTATTTGTTGTTGTTTAAAACACGCAATCGCAAAAACGTTCAAGAAATCAACTCAGGGCGATTTCAACACCCCATTGTACTGCCGATAGAAATCATGATCTGATGACGTACTCCGTCAATTTTCATGTTTCTACATTTCAATTAATGACGCACAATGCTGTTGAAATTGCCTAAGGTTGATTTTCTGGAAGTCTTTCCGATCGTATGGTGTAGAATAAAAATGAGAGCTGCTGTAAAATTGTTTCGATTTCCATTTTAATCCTTATTTTTGGTAAATGATATGTCATATTTTTATTCATCCGATATAATATATAGACCTGTACCTGTGTGATTTTATTATATCAATCTCGAGAGGTGATCGCATACACAGGAAATGACCAAATCATTATTATGTATATTAGTGGTGATATATATATATATATATATATATTCCATTTTAAAATCGATTTTATTGTATTTTGTTTAGTCGTTTTATTTGTCATTAAATGTCACAGAATGGTTTGGAATTCATTTGATTTGTTCTTTAATTATCATTTTATCACATAAGATGAGTGAAGTGGATGCCGTACAGACTGTAGGCAAATAAAACTACGCGAGTAACAACAAGTTAGAGGGGAGAGAGGGAGAAAATGAGGATGGAGGAGAGGAAGAGAAAAAGAGAGAGATGAGGAGGAGGAACAAAGTGAGAGAAGTGAGTGAAACGGGGAAGAAGGAGAAAATGAGGAGGGTGGAAGAGAAAAGAAGGAGGGTGGAAGAGAGAGGGAGAGTGACGAAGAGAGAGGGAGAGGAGAGAGAGGGAAAGGGGAGAGAGGAGGAGGGGAAGGGAGGAAGACGGAAAGAAAATACATCGTTTTCTGAAACGACCCCTTCCATCAACCTTTTCAAACCATGACCCTGCCCTTGAATTGAAATAAATGAATAACCAAATAAATGAATAAATAGATAAATGAAGAGTAAGCAAATGAATAAATACATAAATATAAATGTAAATAAATAAAATATCGGCTGGTAGAAATGCAAGCTTTCCTATAAAAATCTGTGATGGGGATTCGTTAATAGTTCGTCGATGATGTGGACCATTCACCCGACCCTTCACCAGCCTTGGCCTAAACAACATGGAATCGATTTATGTATACTGAATATATACAGTAAAACCTTTATGAAAAGACCGCTCAACGGAGACAGACTTTCAGAAATTTGGCCTTTAAAGAGGCTGGTGGTCTTTATGTACAGGTCCTTTTGGTATGAACAAGAAGGTATTTTGAAGGGAGACCAACAATTTTGATCTTTATAGAAAGGTGGTCTTGGGGGGGGGGGGGGGGGTAGTGAGCACATTTTTTTTGTTTGGTCCTCGAAAATTTTAAAATTTGCACCCCCCCCCCCCTTGAGCACCAGGGGGGGGGGGGGCAACCCCCCCCCCAAAAGGTAAAAATCACGTGTTTTTACATGATTTTTTTCTCAAGGGGGATCAGAGCCATCTATAGTTTTGCCAACTTGGTTTCAGTTGGTCACAGCATGGCGTATATACTCTTTTACTTTTAGTGCCCATATTGTGCCCAACTCGATCGGGGTTGGCCAAACTCTCCTGATCAATGGGTCTCTGTACAATCACTGTACAGCGCCATCATTGTATTGCTAAACGCTAATTGGCCGTGTGCATTCATTACAATGACCCTGTAATAACATAACGATTTTGAAAACAGTTCTTTGAAAGGCCGAAAGGAATTCATAATCCGACCGTCAGGTCAATGGTTGCACACCTACATTCAACGGAGAGTCGGGACATGTGGACATTTTCTGAAGTTTATTTGGGTAAATTTTCTTTTTTTATAAATCAATCAGTCTTTGAATGAAATAATTTTAGTCGATTGGTAGACTTTTAAATCGTGTTGCTTTTTTTCCTAAAGAAACTGTGTGTTGCAGTAGATTTGTTATCATTTTGTCATGTTTTGTTTTTTATTCGAAGAAGGAGCGTATCAAAAGAAAAACTATCATCGAATTCAAATATAGTTCAAGTGACTTTTATTTGTTCACGGCGAAATCTATTTTGAATATCGTTCGATTCATATTCTCACTTTTCATCAGAAAAATATACATAATTTGTGCACAAAATTATTGATTTATTGCAATGTTCTTCTTCTTTTTTCTTTTTTTTCTCTCCCTTTTTACTTTCTTCTTCCCTTTCTTTTTCTTTTTCTTCTTCTCCTTCTTGTTGTTATTGTTATTATTGTTTTTGTCGTTGTCGATATTGTCATTATTATCATTATTTGTATAATTTCATCATCATTATTATCATCCTCAGCATTATTATTATTATTATTATCATCATCATCATTATTATTCAGGTTACATTTGCCTCCTCCAGGTGTGAAGATTCTTAAAGGCGGATATTACATTATATGAAATGATGAAAGTTCTCAGCAAAGCTACTTTGCACATTTTACAAAGTCACTCATTTCATAAGAAGAGACTTCCTCGGATTTTAAGAAAGTGAAGTGTAGGCTAAACATGGTAGGCTGAAACATGTACTATACACCGTGGTTAAATATATATATATATATTGCAATCGCTGTCGGTCAACATACTGTATCAATTGACTTGACCGCCTGTTATATTGGGGCAGATGAACTGAACGGATGTAACGGCAGGAATCTTGAAAAAATGATAAGGTGAGACAAATAGGTTCAATTTTTAAAAGTTAACATCAGAAAAAGTGTAGATTCACTCGAAATCTAACCTTGAGAGCAAAATACTCTAAAGAACGCAATAGCAAAAAAATCAAAGAAGCAGATTGGTGAAAGTTTGAATGAAATCTGACAAAATATGAGAACAAATATGAATTTGTGAAAGTTGATTGTAATCACTATAGGCATGGGCTATTCAAATTGTCCGGCTGATTCGGTTATGTTATTGTGATGTGGTGGGGAACATTATTCTCATTTGTATTTAAAAAAACAGAATGACAAAAATGTCATTGTTTCAAAATGTATGAATCAGGTGGAACTTTTTAATATTTTTAGAGGACCTTTATTTTGGGTAGTGCCCCAAGAGAGATGGTACTTAGGAGCAGGCACGTAGTCACGGGGGGGGGGGGCACGTGCCCCCAAACATTCCAAGATCGGTTGAACTTTTTTAGACCCCTCCCCAAGACGTTGATCAATGTATGTGCCCCCCCCTCTCCAAAAAAAAACAAAAAAAACATCAAAGTCTCGGGCCTTCTTAGGAGAAAATAAAAAAAATAATGATATTATTGTACACGACAAACGGGATATGTATCCGCGACTACGTCACAATCCTGAGACCAAACTGCAATTATGAAATTTGCATAGATTCAGAGATCTCATAACTCAAACATTAGGTTCTCATTGGTTCGATCTATTTCAAATTTGTGTCATTTTCTTTCTCTTATATTTCTGCTTTCGTTCAAATGAACTTAGTACGGATTGCCCCTTGAAGGTTGTTCGACTAATGTCCCGATGATGATTGGTCCATGGCCGTCAATATCCTATACACCGTATTAGAAGTCCGGACTTCAAACTTGGATAAAGCACTATTATCTTTAAAATATATATTTTTTTGTTTTAAATATAAAAATAAGATACGTCACAGAGTTGCTAATTTGCATTTGATTGATGATTACTTTAACAAATCATAACTTTTTTATTTTTAATCGGATTTCACTCAAACATTCATTGACCTGTTCCTCTCCGAGTCATATTCTTGTTTCTATTGAAACATACTATAGTTATTAGGGTGGTCTTCCCCTTTAACCTATAGGCTAAGTGTTATGTTTAAAAACAGGTTCATTGAAACTAACATGCCATTGTTATTCATATTAGATGCATACACACAATGCAAGTGTATGCAAGGGTCTTTTGTTGACTACATAGATCGATACCCCGGCCCCCCCCCCCCTCCCCACTCAGTGTTATTTAGGGTACGCATATGCGTGTTCCAAGCGACCCCCCCCCCCCCCCTTTTCAGCAAAAGTCCGGTGTGTAAAGTCAATACGGGTCGACCTTTTTCTTTTGTTATACGAGCCTTTTTCAGCATCCCCCCCCCCCCTTCAGCAAAAGTCCGATGTGTAAAGTCAATACGGGTCGACCTTTTTCTTTTGTTACGAGCCGGAGAGTTTTGGAACACGCATGGTATCCCTCCGTTCACGGCTGGGGGGGCCGGGATCGATACACATGTAAAAGCACATGGATATTGAGTCTGGATTAAACTACCAAAGCAACCACACGTGTTTCTGCAGGCTCCATTTTGTTTGTCTCTATACTTACATTTATTTAGCTTAATAGTTATTACTTTCCAACCCACAACACAACACAAGGGCAACGGTAAGGGTAAGATAATTATGTATACATTTCTGTCGCCCTGCGTGGTTGACATGTAGTTTTTGAGCTCTGATATTTTGTGTAGTTTTTCACGGTTATACAGTGTGAGTCAAAAAAAAGTTTACACCTAGAAAATTGCTAATTATTTTATAAATCATCTATGAACAGTGAATTAGTATGCATCATATGAAATAGTGTTTTATCCCAAATCATTTGGTATCATTTTTGTGTGGTATGTGCCCTCGCTTGGATGAACACGATATTGTTTGCGAGAGTGCAAAAATCGACTTGCGCCAAAGTTGCTTATGTGATGTTTGAATAAAACAATTGGGATTTGGGTATTAATTCTGGCTATGCAGATGCAAATAATACCCCTAACAAAATTAATCATGCCACACATATCAAATATCAAATATCAAATATCAACGAACATTATTTTGTGCGTGTGTGTGTGACTTTGCTTCTGCAAAAAGAATATGCAATGCATTTCATTTGATACATTTAATTCATTCTCTTATTCCGCTTATCCCAACATATACATACTGTAGGCAACACTTTGGCGCAAGTCGATTTTTGCACTCTCGCAAACAATGCCCCCTGTTCATCCAAGCGTGAACACATACCACACAAAAATGATACCAAATGATTTGGGATAAAACACTCTTTCATAAGATGTATAATAATTTACTGTTTATAGATGATTTTTAAAATAATTAGCAATTTTCTAGGTGTAAACTTTTTTTTGACTCACACGGTATTGTGTATATTGAAGTTTAATTGTATCATGCTAATTTTGTTATGTGTATGGATACATGTGGCCAAATCTAGAATTGAATTGTGCAGTAGAAAGTGAGATATTTGATGTGATATTTTTGCACTGTTTTTTTAGTACATGTAGGCTATGCCTTGTATCAGGCGCGTACGCAGGATTTTTTCAAGGGGGGGTTTTAACATTTATAAATCGGGCCGAAAATTTCGCAACGACTCAGCCAGCCGCTGAATAAGCGGGGGGGGGGGGGGGGGGGGGGGGGGGGGGGGGGGTAAGCCGACACTTTTTTTTTTTTTTTTGGTCTCAAAAAAATCGCAAGGACTCAGCCGACCGCTGAATCAGCGGGGGGCGTTATTTTTTTATGCGGCACAGATTGGGGCTTTTTTTAAAAAGGGGTCTTGATTTACAGACTTATTATGGTCGTGTGCGTACTAGTAGAACAGGTCTGTTTTTAATAGTGTTACATGTAATCCACTACCGTATGGAAAATCATAACATCAACAATTAAAATGAAATTGGAAATCTGAAGAGGAGGCAGCACGTCAATAAGGAGAACATCACAATAATTAGTGAAAGGGGACCCTTTTTTTTTTTGGGGGGGGGGTCTTGAAATTTGAAAATTTGACATTTTGCTCTGGCCCCATTGGCCTAGGCCCCATTAGACTTTAATGGGTCCCCAATTGGTTTCAATTGGTCCGGATTGGCCCCATTGGACAAATTGGCCCCATTGGCCCCATTGGCCTAGGCCCCATTAGACTTTAATGGGTCCCCAATTGGTTTCAATTGGTCCGGATTGGCCCCATTGGACAAATTGGACCCATTGGCCTAGGCCCCATTAGACTTTAATGGGTCCCCAATTGGTTTCAATTGGACCAATTGGCCTTAATTTGGACTTCAATTGGTCCCATTGAAACCAATTGGCCAATTGAAACCAACAAATCTAGGCATCTCATGAATATTCATTATCACTTTACACGTGTCACAGAAAATAGATTTATCATGATTTGTTAAGCAAATTATGACAATGCACATCAATTTTGTGATTTCTTTATTCCTTCAGCAATTATTAACCAATAGGTTATTTTGTCTGATCATGTTACAATTACATTCACGTTTTATCAATAGATATATTGATTTATATATTGATTATATGATGACTAACCAAGAAACAATATACATATTTAGTATATATATTTGTACGAGCCAATGTCACTGTAAATGAAACTCTTGAATTCACTTCAAATGATCTTTGTGATGAAGTTAATGCAAATGAGATTGGAATATACCTAAATGGTGGACAGTTGCCAATATCGATTATGAAGTATTAATAATTTATCACTGGTTCTTCTAACTGGATCGATTTACCAATTGAATCCCCATTGAATGCCCCCATTGAATCCCCATTGAATGTCCCCATTGAATCCAATTTGGAGTAAATGGAAAGTGAAATTTACTCCAAATTGGATTCAATGGGGACATTCAATGGGGATTCAATTGGATTTTCGTCTTGGGATGGTAGAGTCTGTATGGTCAATCATGGTGTTTCACTGGTAGTGACTTTGAGAAAACTAGGTGTACCTTATACGTGAACTATAATTTGCTCTGTGATTTCGCTTTATTTTTCGCTAATTTTTCTTCATGATCAACGTTTCAAAGCTGACAAACTGCAAGGAATGATGGATCTTTAGTTTTTTCTTCAATTTGGAGTAATTTTGGATCTGATATGTGTCTCTTTACCATGAGTAACTGCTGTTTTGTGCCTGTGGTCCCACTCATATGATTCTGTGATGTACATTATTATACAGTTGCTTAAATGAACATCTGTTAATGTTAATTAAAGCAGCTTATAAATCATTCTATTTTATTACAAAAAATTGAAATATTACAGTATTAGCTAGGGCACACCTTTAGAACTTTTATCAAATTATTTATCTGATCATAAACAATTAACAATTATTAATGAAGCTGCTCTTACAAAAAAATGTTCAATGGTATACCAATGGTATACCATTCGGAAGTACCACTGAAAATACCATACGGATACCATTCACAAACACCATTTAAATACCATTCGGAAGTACCACTGAAAATACCATACGGATACCATTCACAAACACCATTTAAATACCATTCGGATACCATTGAGATTACGCTCGCAACGTACCATTGGGCACCATTCATCTACCAGTAAAATACCATTCAACCTAATAATAATTTTTTTTGGACGCTCATAATCACCAATGGTAGATGAATAGTACTATTTACACCATTGAAATTTGAATATGAAATATGCAAGTTTTGTAACATTAATCTACCATTCACCATTGGCATGGTAGGCCAATGGTGGATAGTTGGCCAATGGTGGATGTTGAATGGTAGGCCAATGGTGGATAGTGAATGGTAGGCCAATGGTGAATGGTAGATTGGCCTTCCATTGAAACTTTAATGTCCATTGGGAAGATATGACTAAATATGATGTGCTCCAAATGAAGAATATCATTACATCTGCTGGGTTTATCCAACATGTTCAAGGTCCAACACATAACCTGGGTCATACTTTAGACTTAGTTTTTACCCGAGATGATTCAGTGATACTAGGCTGTCATACAGTCGATGCATGCATTTCTGATCATTACATGATCTGCTTTTCGCTGGCTAAACAGAAATCAGAGCCAATCTCTATTACTTCTTCCCTACGCAACTATCGCAAGATCGATAAAGTTCAATTCACTAATTATGCTTTACATGAATTAGTGTCATCTCAACCTGAAGGAATAGATAGTGAATCCTTATTTGATTGGTATGTTTCTGGAATCACTAAGGTACTTGATACCTATGCTCCATCGGTAACCAAGTCTCGCCCTTTGAAGTTACGTAGACCTTGGTTCAATGAGTGTGTGCTCGTGGCACGCCAATTACATCGCCGTAAAGCAGAACGGAAATGGCGAAAAACAAGACTGGACTCAGATCGCATATTGTTCATAGAGGTTAATAAGAATGTATGCCAAGTCATTGATATCGCTAAAGAAGACTTTTTGAAAGATAAGTTGGGTTAATGTACTGTCAAGGAGGTATATCAGATTATCCATTCTCTTTTAAATAAGAAGTCCAGCCAACTCCCCTCTTAAAGGGTGCAGGATTGAACCCATAAAGGTCCTGCTAGTGTTGCATTGGTCTGCACCCCTAGAGGTGCAGGATTGAACCATAAAGGGTACTAATATCTCCCCTAGAGGTTCAATCTGGCACCCTTTTAAAGGTGGATTGCACCTTTAAAAAGGGTGCAGGATTTAACCCTAAAGGTGCTGCCAGTGTTGCATCGGTTTGCACCCCTAAAGGTGCATACTTGCACCATTTTTTCTTAGTGTGTAGTGCCCTTCTGTGGGGCATTAATCCTCATTACTGTCAGTTATGACTTAAGGGCGTAGGTCCCCTAGTTGATAAGCATAGTAGCATACAAATGCTTTTGCAGTCCCTCAAAACACATATTGGCAAATTATTATTCATTAAAATCTCAGAATGTATACTAATATCTAGATCTATTAGGAATAAATTATTTTTAAAATAATTCCATGAATTTGGGTAAAAAAAAAATATTCCAACTATATGAGCGACAGGGTACTTTTAATTTGTAACATTGTTGTTAAATGTTTACGTTTGTGTTTTTCATGTCACTCCTAACATTGCATGTAAACATGATATCATAAGTCTTCGGGCTACAATCATGAACACTTATTATGATTTTTTTTTTCTCAATAAAACCCGAAGTGAATTGGCAAATTAAAATTTATTTTAAAGGTGACAAGAGCTTTGTTCTAATGTTATCGTGATATCATTAGTCTTCGGACTACATGTTATACCCTTATAGCGATATACTCTGTGCTGTGTTATACCCCTATAGAGATATACTCTTTGATGTTTGATGACTCACTAATAAATGCCCACTCCACTTTAGTTAGTAAATGCCCACCCCTTTGTTCCTAACTTTGTATTGTTTAGTAAGTTTATATGAGTTTGCTATGTCCAGTGAGCACAAAGAAACTCTACCCTCAGAATTACAGACTAAGGATTAATCCCCCAGTTTAGTAAACATTACCCTACCAGCATAAATGGACGAACTTGGAGATTAAGACTTGAGCAGGGATCGGTCAGCATGAATATTGTACAACATGTGTCATTCTACATTTTGAGTGAGCACTGAGTACACCAACTGACTTGTTTCTCCTCATCTTTGATTATTTCCAGGTAAGACAATATCATTTCTATCAATGTATTTCGATATTAGTTTGTATACATGTATATTGTATATTTTATGTATTCATGCTAAAGTAATACATTTTACTGGTATTCCATCCATAGTATTTAGTAGTTTAGTAGGTTATTAAACATGTGAATTATAATGCATTAAGATATAAAGCATGATGCGCAGTTAGCTTGTGAACAGTGTAAGTAACTGTCTGTTTGGCTTTCTATTGGATAGTTTGTAATTAGAGTAGTCATTTTGATGTGATGATTAAAAGTGTCATTACTAGTTTTGAGATTCAGTTTAGTAGTTTGTTGAACTACATTTTAAGGTTCATGTTGTTTCATATAGGTTTTACTGGATGGTATAATGGAACTTGTATTAAATAATCCTTGATTATTTAAGGGAGTTTACTTGGATACTGTTTGATAATAATAGTATGACTTCTTTATTAGTATGTATGTTCATGAGAACATAAGGATAGTTAAAGGAAAAGTCATGGTTTATATGAACATGGTATCTTAAATATAAACATGATCCGGGTTAGTTCTCGGGTTTGTATATAATGTATCTTGTAATTTGTTAGCGTATAGAATACATTCACAGGTAGTATTTGGCAACTTCAAAGGAACATCCTTAAGGATGAAATTGTTAATAAGTGTGATGTACAAGATGTTTGATATTAATTGTTATGGTTATGTATCCATGAGGATAAAGACACGGAAAACATAATAATTCTAGAGAGTTTGTTCTTACAATAGTGTTATTGTATGATGATTTCTGTTATTCGTTGATATTTATTATGGAGATAATAAATGTGTCATTCTACATTTTGAGTGAGCACTGAGTACACCAACTCAGACTTGTTTCTCCTCATCTTTGATTATTTCCAGTTATTTACAGTAACCATCCCTACACGCCATGGGGGTGTAACATACAATCACGTATACAATGTTTTACATATGTATTTTTCATATAAATAAAACCCGAATTAAATAGGAAAATTGGAAATTGATTTTGAAGGTCACAATAACTTTGTTCTAATTTACAGTCCCCTGCGTGTTGCCTGACTCAGCTCTGTGAATCCTTTGAAGAAAGGGGTATAGGCCTAGATATAACCAACTGTTGTAAACGAACTCGTACACGGTCACGGGTGAGATGAGGGATGTGGTGGTCATCGAGCGGCTCCTCGCTCTTCTTCTTTCATGTTTCGAAAATCTCTTTCACGGCGCCATTATAAACGGCTGGCCCTCGTTTGTCTTCGTGTTCATACAACTTGGCTACTTCAGTGACCTGTGCGACGACGACTCCAGGGAAAATACCACATCTTTCATAATCGTAAGATTGATACAACTTTCACGACTTCAACATCCTCAAAGAAAATGTTTACCTGGTTATATCCTTCCCATAACGATGAAAAGTTTTGATATATTTAAATCAGGAAGCTTGTATGGTACTAACAAGAAGGATCACCGTTTAAAAATAAAGGGCATTGCTGATACCAATTCCATTTTCCCAATATCTCGCAATGTGTTTACTTTTTATCACAGTCACTATGAACAGTTATGGTATTTCCAGATTATGTAAGGATTTAATTTATTTTTATCGGTATTATTCGAGGCAATTTTTTAGCGTATATTATTATATTGCACAAAAAAGAAAGAATTGTTAGCCTTCATAGATTATATTGTCTCACTGAAACACCAAATGTTAGAAAATGGTAATAAATCGAGGTCGGAGAACATAGGAAACCTTTCCTATGATTGACGCCCACATTTTCAATGTGATCAATATGTTGATAATTCCCGCCCTTTCCTTGTTTCATTCGTATTTTTAATTTATCAACTTACTCTCATTATCATTCAACTACTAGTGGAATCAAACTTGTCAGAAATGCTTTATAGAACGTATATATGATATATCAAAGTTGTATTGTCTTCATAGACCATTTCTTCTCTTTATATTTGCACCTGTATCTAGCCCAACATCACCGCTGGTACCCGAAACCTCAGCGGAGTTACCGGCAAACATGTATCGTGTCCGGAGCAGGCTAGTCGCCTTCAGCTTGTATTCTCTGTAGCAATAGCTCTTCAGTCAACATCCATGTTCCCTATTGGTTTCCTTTTAGATCGGTATGGAACTAGATTATCTCGGCTGGTCATGAGGTACGTTCCATAAAGTGTCAGGGACATCGTTGAAAGGGGTCGTTCGTAACATGCGCATAGGGACTTTCTTTTCGAGATATGCGCTATACAAATAACGTTCATTATTATTAATGTAGGACACATGCTCCTGCGACAATTGCCCCGCGTCAATTTCCTACACTTAATAACCGAATACTGAACTTCAATTATGGACCTTGTGTCATTTGGGTTTTTACAGAGGTGTATCTATCAGATGTGATTGTTTACGTCTGGGGACCGACCTTTAACGTCACCATCCGAAAGACGTGACTCAGTTTCGAACCGGGGTCGCCTCAGTCAGTTTGTAGGCGAAGAAAGAGTGCTGACCAAGTGAACATGCCGCTAGACCAACTCACAACCCTGTCTTCCTCTAACATTAAACCCAATTGCAACACTCTACATTACCCTACACCTGTGACAAAATAAAGCCCGGAGCAATTGTCGCAAGAGCAGGGGTCGTCCAGAATTTTCTTCCCCACATTTAAGTCATGATGTCGACTTGTCCGAACAGGCAAGCTACATCTGCATGCCATCAGCAATATTTGTTAGTTTGTCAGAGAAAGAAGTTTAGGCATTGGGACTAGGTATAAGGTTAGGTGTATAGGATAAGGCAAAGCGTTTAGTCGAGATATGAAGTTTTGAATTCGTTTATCGTTTGAAATTGATCGCAGAGCACAATAATCTTTGTCAGGGTATAAGTTTTACAATGATGGGATCATTAACAATATCAAAGATAACATGCTAAACCAGTACATGTGTGTGTGTTTTTCGATTGTCAACTTAAAGATCAAGAACAAACATTTCACGGAATTTCATTTTCGTTCTGATATTCTATTCAGATTTTGATTAATCAAAGCTTAAAGGGAAATTAACCTCTTGACTATGAAGCATTATCATAACATAGAGAGTAAAACAACGTTTCATTTGACATAAAAAGCATTGCTGTATAGCCGCGAACCGCGAAAGACGAAGGATTCTGAAGAAGAGTTACGTCTTCCTTACGACAAATTTATGATGTTTTGTATTTTTCAGAGGATGTTTTAAATGGCTTACAAACTGGAATTAACATGTAGTTTGAGGTTAATTCCCCATAAATGAATATAATTATGGTCGATACTAGTTTTGATTTCCTCTACTTGTTTCCTTTACTATGCTATCAGCTTCTTGATGCTGATTGGTTATTTAATGATGGCATTCAGCTCTTCTACCTACCCCATTCTCTTGTTTCCTGGAACCATCTGTTTTACTCTTGGAAGCGTCATCTTGCTCTTTTCATCCATGCAGGTCAGTCAAAGGTCACATTCGTCAAATATTCAAATATTCCGAATAGTAGATAACAAGTGTTTCGTTTTGATAGATAAATTGAGCTAACCAACAGTCTGGCGATTGGCCGCTGACACTGGGCTCCATGACTATTTATGCACTGAACAATCAATGACCATGACACTGTGATTTTACTTCTGAAATAAGAATCTTTCTTTGAATGGTCTGCATGGGTTGAATATATTGTAATGTTTATTTGATGATTTACTTTTCTTTAACAGATCGGGAATCTTTTCAGAGGAAAGAAGTCTACCGTCATATCGACAATCAACGCCATGTACAGCGCAACTGTGATAATATCTGTTATCGCTAAGGTACATTATAATCAAGCTTTGGCAAGATTTTGCATGGATCTCTAAAGGTTGTGCATAATATATCTGCTATTAGATATTAATGCCTTACCTGTATTGGACGGGCTATTGAAAGCGATTCTTGTGCAAATTGGGAATTAGATATACATAATAATATTTTGTTTCTAATTTATTTTACTTGTGTCATACATTAGTGAAATATTGCTGCCTGGAAAGCAGTGTCAATGGTGACCGCTGCAAGTTCAAAATTCCTGTTGTCGAAAGCTTTTTTCTTCTGAACAGTCTCATCCCTATTGTAAATTGTGCATTGCAGCTTTCTGTATTTTGAAGTACGTACGTTACTACAAACAAACAAAACTTTGACCAACAGACCTTCCTAACTTTTTAGAGTATGTAGTTTGCCTAGACTGCGTGTGAAATAGCGGTTTTAAGGATAATTCATCTCCATTCAACTTGAATCGCTATTGGTCTTTTACCACCAGAGAGCACACGAGGTCGGATTCTCCATCAATACCTTCTTCTTCATTATGGCTGGATCCGTGCTCCTGCTCCACATCAACACCTTCCTCTTCCTTCCTATCAAGTTCATCCCCTGGCCCCTCCCAAAGGGGTACAGACTGACCCCCTGCAACGCCCCTAGGACCACTCATCGGGACAGAGGGGACGTTGGGGACCTCTCCGATCCGGTGATATGTGTTACTGGGCACTATAGACAGATTGGGATGGATTTCATCAGCGGAGAATTAGCTCGGGAGATGGAAAAACCTATAGACGAAGAGTCGAGTAAGAAAATGCCTGAAAATGTGCTCTGCAGACAGAATAGAGGGGAACCAATTAGCAGAGAAATTGACAAGGAGATGGACCAATTCATGACGGCCGAAAGTGGTAAGAGAATCCCTGAGAATGGGCACTCAAGACAGGATGGAGTGGACCCAATCATCACAGAAAGTGGCAAGGATATGGACCAACGCATGAGCGAAGACACGAGTAAACGAATCACTGAAAATGGAGACTCGAGACAGGATGGAGTGGAAATAAGTAATAAAGAAGCTGGTGAGGATAGGGACCCATTAATGAACGAAGAGACGGATAAAACACCCGATGATGATGGGGATTCCAATATCGCTGAACGGAAGAGGAAGGAGTATGGAAGTCTTAGTTCGTGTCTCTTGTCGACGCCATTTTGTTTATTACTTCTCTGGCAGGCGTTCCTACAGATTGATCTGATCTTCACTTTTGGGACCCTCAACTTCTTTCTCACCAGACTGGCCGATGGCGATGAAGATGTGGGTAAGTCCATCGTTCTTAGCCTTACACATGCGTTTAAAAAAAATTGAATGAACTAGAAGGGAGGAGACCAGTTTTCCTAGGTTAATGAAATGCGTTTAGACAAGGTCATCAAAACCAATTGGATGCGATATTTATAACAAATTTCGACTGCTGAATTTTCAGGTCATGGTTTAACTATAGCTATACAATAGCATAATCATTTTTGTTTAACTCCCTTCATCTGGTTTGGTAATCTAGTGAGTTGGTACACAGACGTCTTCTCCATTATCCAGTTCCTAGCGTTCATCGTTGGCCCTCTTGGAGGTCTCCTCATGGACAGGAACAACATCTTCACGTCTTGCTCAACAACAAGTAAGTAAACATAGTTAAATTGTAGACGTATCAGGACACCTACGCCGGATAGGTTTCTCCAGATAGCCTAACTCTACCCCGGCACAAAATCTTCCTCCGGACAACTTTCCTCGGAATATCACCCTGTAGAAAAACTACTCCCCGGAATAATACTCTGTCGGACAACTATCCCTGGAATATCACCCTGTAGGACAACTTCCCCCAAGAAAATCTCCCTGTAGGACAAATGCTCCCCAAGAATGGAAATGTTGGAAAACTTTAAATTTGAAGAGTAACGCAATGATTTTCAACCTTCCATGAAAATAATGCAGAGAAAACCAAGGTGAGAGATCCGTACGCGGACATGCGTGATAGCTGCCTTCCTCTGGCGATCACTGCTCTTGCTTCAATCGGCTATTCCGTTTGTGTCCTGATTCCTAGCCTCCAGCTTCAGTATCTGACTTTCTTCTTACTCCTTATCGTGCCGTCTCTGCTGTACGGTGTCGGTCCGGCAGTCGTCAGTATCGTGTAAGTATTCATGGGGATCACACCCAAATTGGTCCCAATCTCGGTAAGCTTGTTCCTACCCTCGATTTGTTCTACACCCTTCTTGGTCCTACACATCATTGGACTTACTCAACATCACCATCCATTACCACCACCATCGTGAGCACCATATTCATCATCATCACCATCATCATCATTATCATCATCACCGTCATGATCACCACCACCATCATCATCCTCATCACCACCTCCACCACTACCATCACCAAAACAATCGCCATATCATCATTATCATTATCAATCATTTCTACCAACATTATAGTCATCTATCATCATCATCTACCATCGTCACCACCACCATTATCATCATCCACTCAAGTTTTATTTCGATGACCCTCCTTTGTACAATTCTTGTATGATCATAACATATCGGAAAATGGTAAACGTAACAGTGTGCTTAAATATTACGATGATTTTATATGGTAATAAACAAATATGAACAACTATGTATATGGACACAAAACAAAAAACAAACAAACATAAAAATGGACTGATCTTCATTTAATATCAATCTTCATTTGGTTAAACTGAGATTACGCAAAAATACTTATTTTATTAAGATACTGAGAAAATAGCTCACCTCAACATTATTATCGTTCTTATTTTGATGACATCACAGCTTCCCGATGCAGTACTTCGCCAGTGTATACGGTGCAATACAAACCATCAGTGGGTTATTCAGCCTTCTCCAGTACCCAATCTTCATCATACTCCAGACGTATCTTGATGGTGATCCATTTTATGTAAGCATTACACATATAATCATATATAGGTCTACCCAGGGGCGTCGCTAGACCTTTTTCAGTGGGGGGGTGTAGAGGCCAACGATTACCGACAAAACTAGCCACCAATTACCGACAAAATTAAATGTCCAATATCTACACATTTAACCCTATAAACCCGGGGCCGAAGGCTAAATTGTTTTTCCTATGGACTATCTGTAGTACTTGCGTATGCGAAAATGGTCATTTCCACGACGACACAAATATACGAATTATTTCGTCAAATTAGTCAGCATTCATAGCTATATAATTTAATGAAGGCGCGGATCTTATTTTAGGGAGGGGCGGTAGTGAGCAAGCGAATCGCGCTCATCAGGGGGTGTGGGTGAAAGGCCTTCCGCGCGAAGCGCGGAACCTTAGACGTTTCCTTAAATTATTAGGAAAAGAAGACGATTTATTGTACCGTTCTCGACTGTTAATCCTTTTCTGAATGAAGTTGCCCCCCCCCTCCCGCGCGAAGCGCGAAAGCTTTGACGTTTCATTATAAGATTGTTAATCCTTGTCTAAATTCAGTTTCTCCCCCTCCCGCGCGAAGCGCGGAAGTTTTGGCGTTTAATTAAATTTCTAGAGAAAGTAGATGATTCTTTGAACCGTGCTCCACTCTTAATCCTTGTCTGAATGCAGTTTCTCCCCCTCCCCCCGCGCGAAGCGCGGAAGATTTGACGTTTTATTCAATTATGAGAAAAAGCAGACGATTCGGTGAAATGTTCTCGACTCTTAATCCTTATCTGAATTCAGTTCTCCCCCTCCGCGCGAAGCGCGGAAGTTTTTGACGTTTAATTTAATTATTAGAGAAAGTAGACGATTCGTTGAACCGTGCTCGACTCTTAATCTTTGTCTGAATGAAGCTTCCCCCTCCCACGCGAAGCGCGGAAGTTTTGTTTGAAATATTAGAGAAAGAAGACGATTCGTTGTACCGTTTTCGGACTCTTAATAAGCCCTAATTGTCTGAATTCAGTTCCCCCCTTTAGCGCGAAGCGCGCAAGATGTGGCGTTTCCTTAAATTTTTAGAGAAAGAAGACGATTCGTTGTACCGTTTTCGACTCTTAATAAGCCCTATTTGTCTAAATTCAGTTTCCCCCTCTCGCGCGAAGCGCGGAAGCTTCGACGTTTCCTTAAATTATTAGAGAAAGAAAATTACGATTCGTTGTACCGTTCTCGACTCGTCTAAGTTTTCCCCTTCGCGCGAAGCGCGGAATTTTTGGCGTTTCATCACAATATAGAGAAAGGAAGACGATTCGTCGTACCGTTTTCGACTCTTACAAAGCCCTATTCATCTGAATTCAGTTTCCCTCTCTCGCGCGAAGCGTGGAAGCTCTGACGTTTCTTTAAATTATTAGAGGAAGAAGAGGATTCGTTGTACCGTTTTTTACTCTTAATAAGCCCTATTTGTCTGAAATCAGTTACCCCCTCTCGCGCGAAGCGCGGAAGCTTTGGCTTTTTTCTTAAATTTTTAGAGAAAGAAAATTACGATTCGTTGTACCGTTCTCGACTCGTCTAAGTTTTCCACTTCGCGCGAAGCGCGGAAGCTTTTACGTTTCCTTAAATTATTAGAGAAAGTAAGTTACGATTCTTTGTACCGTTCTCGACTCGTCTAAGTTATCCCCTTCGCGCGAAGCGCGGAATTTTTGGCGTTTCATCACAATATAGAGAAAGGAAGACGATTCGTCGTACCGTTTTCGACTCTTACAAAGCCCTATTCACTTGAATTCAGTTTCCCTTTCTCGCGCGAAGCGCGGAAGCTCTGACTTTTCCTTTAATTATTAGAGAAAGAAGAGGATTCGTTGTACCGTTTTCAACTCTTAATAAGCCCTATTTGTCTGAATTCAGTTTCCCCCTCTCGCGCGAAGCGCGCAAGCTTTGACGTTTCCTTAAATTATTAGAGAAAGAAGACGATTCGTTGTACCGTTTTCAACTCGTCTAAATTAAGTTTTCCCCTCTAGCGCGAAGCGCGGAATTTTGGCGTTTCATCACAATATAGAGAAAGGAAGACGATTCGTCGTACCGTTGTTGACTCTTAAACCTTGTTTGAATTTAGTTTCCCCCCAATTTTTAAAATTCTGATTTCTTTAGCTGATATTATAGGAAAGTGAAACTTCGAGAAAATAAAAGTATTGTAGTTGTAGTCACTCTCGAAGTCGTCACAGCGGATAAAAAGTCACAGTTCGTAGCGAAAAAAACTTGTCGGCCGACCGACAATATACATCTCACCGACTTCAAACTTCTGCATTGATATAGAACACGAGGATCGAGCAAGAATACCGACACAGCTGACCCGACACAGCAACATATTTACCCGTGTCTTTCTTGCTCCCTCGACGAGACGACTCCACCCAACAACCCCCTTCTCTTTTTTACTCCCACTCCTCCTCTCTCAGGCTCTTACCTCCCCCTCTCTTCTCCTTTTCACCCCCGTTTTCTTTTCTTTCCCTTTTACTCTTTTTTTTTTCTTCTTTTTTTTTGCTTCTTTTATTCTTTTTTTCTTTTTTTCCTCTCCTCCCTCTTTTTCTTTTTCTTTCTTCTCTTTTCTTTCCTTTCTTTTCCTTTCTTTCCTTTTTTTTCCTTTCTTTCTTTTCTTTTCCTTTTCTTTTTTCTTTTCTTTCCCTTTCCCTCTTTTTTTCCCCTCCCCCTTTTCTCTTTTTTTCCCGACGGCAGCGCAATTTTACCGACAATATCCTGACAAGTGGGGGGGTGTCGCACCCCCCCACACCCCCCCTTTGGCGACGCCCCTGGGTCTACCGAGTAGCGACAAATGTGTTCGTTGGCAAATCCTTTAATGAAATTCCAACGTATGTCGAATGAAAAAAGATTTTGCCTCATTTTTTGTTGGTGGTCTGACAATACCGACGCCCCCCCCCCTCCCCCGACAACTTTGCCTACCTTCGTGAAAATAATATAAAAGTGAAGAAAAAATCCCGGTTGAAAGGGGATGGGTAAGAAATAGAGTTCAAACCTGTACCCTGAAATGGAACATTCATATTGAAAACATGTGTAAGAAAATTGGAAAAATGGTTGGATTTCTTGGTCGATTGAGACATTATGTAAATGAAACTAATTTGAAAATTATAATATCAATCTGTTATTCTCCCGCATTTTGAGTATGCAGACAATGTGTGGTCGTCATCTTCTGATAAATATCTTGATCGGTTACAGAAACTACAGAATAGAGCGGGGAGGATCATTTTGAAGATAAATCGGCAGTCATATATATCCAATCAACAATTGCATGATATCCTAAAATGGGATACTTTGTCCCTATATACGGCGTACTAAACACATGCACGTTATGATGTTTAAAATACTGCATGGCCTGACTCCTAATTATATAAATGAAAATGTTTCTTTTAGAGTTACTAGATACTCACTTCGTAGTCAATTTAATCTTGCCCTTCCTAAACCCAGGACAAATTACTGTAAAAGAACCTTTGTATATAGAGGCTCAGTATTGTATAACGGATTACCATTGACCTTACGCAACTGTAATACATTGTCTTCATTCAAGAGACTTTTGAGTTGTTTATAAGTTTACTTCACACAATTCTCTTTCTATAAATACCAGTTTATTTTCTCTATACTGTCTGTCCTGGATATTTAATTTCTTACTATATTTTGCTTGAGAATTTATGTTTTGCCATTTTTCTTTGTCGTTTTTCTTTGTCGTTTGTTAATGTATATTGTTATTTATTGTATTGTTTTACTGTATCATTTCTGGTCCCCATGGAAGACCAGCGGTATCATAATGATACCGCTGAATATGGGCTATCCAGCCGTTTATTTTATCTTGTTATTCATTATTCTATTTGTTATTATATTACTGAATGCATGTCTTTTATACGGAAATAAAACAAACAAACAAACAAACCCTTAGGAAAATGTGGGCATTATAAATCCCCAAGGCGTGTTCGGTATAATAACAACAATATAATTCATACTTACTTTTGAAAGACAGATTTTTGATAGAGCTCTAGAAACTGCATTGTCTAAGCGCACGGTTGATTGTGAGAAAGGACGAGATATCTCCAGAACTTATGAGAAGTAAAACCCCAAGGCATGGTCTGATGAATGGTTACACAAACAATAACATTTTAAACTTGAAGACAGTTATGACTTATTTGACTGATACCCCCCCCCCCATCACACACAGACACACACACACGCACGTACACACGCACACGCACATACACACACACACACACAGCGTATATTATAGCAGTGCCTCTGGACTTGTTTTAAATTATTTCAATTCATGTTTGTATTTCGGTATAATTTAGAAAGCAACACGTCACTTAATTTTTTTATCTTCTTCCATTGCAGGTGACAATTGGCTTCATCATTGCCGACATTTTGACGCTACTCTTACCTGCCGCCCTCTATGTCAAGAGTAGAAGAAGACAAGCTCCAGGGGCCACAAAATGAATGACTGCTGGTATATGTAATTACGTCATACCTCATGCATTTTCAAGGAGTTATTAGCATGGATAATGAAATATAGATGGAGGTATGGGCAAACGTACTTGTATGTTTAGTGTGCGCCATGGGAATATAATATATAATGTACTTTAATGACTCCTCAAGAAAAATGAATAAAAAGGGCTTGTATACCGCCGAAAAAAAAAACACCAACGTATTTATTTGTTTGTTTGATTTGACGTGTATTATGAAAGGCAACTACGTGCAACGAAGGACTAGTACGCATTCAATGAGCTCTGTTTATAGGAAACAGGAATATGATGCGCATTACACTTTACGTCATAAAAACGCCTTTGCGGTTTAATTAAATATTTTGCCGCGTCATATTTGAAACAGCCTTAAAGCAAAAAAAAAAAGGTCGTCATTTAACACGTTTATAAAGACTTTCGAGAATATACCCAATTGCAATCTCAATACCCTATTGTACTACGACAGAGTAGTGTGAACGCATTTCAATAGGTGATGATTATTGGATATTGAAATTACGTTGAGAACTTTTATTTGGTGGGGGGGGGGGAGGGGGAGTAAGTATTTGCAAACGTGTTATGTACGTAGGCGACCCTCAACAAAATAAAAGTAATTGCTTTAGTTTGGTTATCACCTTACACCTAAATTGTTTTTTTTTTCACGTAATCTGGTATATGTAATGTTGTTTAGTTTGTTTATTTTGTTATATTCTTACTTCAGTTCAGTATAAGAACTATCCAATCACATGAAATCCGGGAATGCGTAATCTAAGGCGCTGATGAAACTCGAAAGCAATCTGTTGTGCCGTCCAAGATTGACCTGGAAAAGATTGGGGTAGTGGCTATAGTTGAAAGCAATATGGAATAGGTATGAACTACCATTTGCAGAACTAAGTCAAGGGCTCTTAAGAACTGTTTTAATGGATTGTTTCAATTCTTTTTTAAATGAGAAGTCCGCCCTGATATTTAGTTGGTTTTTATCAAAATAGAAAAAGAAGACAGAGAACAAGAGAAAAAAAAACAAATCTGTGAAAGTTTGAACAAAAATCAAAATAAGAAAGTTATGAATTGTTAAAGTTGTATTCAATCAAATACAAAGCGGCAACGCTGTGACGTATCCTTGGAGGCCCTAGCCTTCCAATGTGCTAACCTGGGCCGTTTTAGGACAATTACCCCCTTGACAATCACCCCTCGACAATCACCCCTCAAAAAATTACCACCGGAAAACTACTCCAAAGGACAATAACCCCGTGTATAATTACCCCCGGCAAATTTACCCTCGGAAAATTACCCCATATAGCTCCGTTTAATCTCATTTGACAACGCCCCCTATCGGCAGAGTCCAGCAGCCTAACATGTACGTTAGCCTATGTACTTTTACCCAAAGAAATCGTTAAAAAATTCATTTTTCACCGTAATTTGATCAAAATAGGTCGCAAACTCGCCATTGCCTATATAACACATGTACAACCATGGGTGCACCTGCTCATCGGACGGAGCCCGTAAGCTTACCGGCCGGCACTCGGCCGGCACCCTGCTGCCACCCTTACGGGTGCCTTGCATTTCACTCGACCAATTTGTACCGGGCACCTCCAGGGCGACGCAGAATATGTGACCACACATGCCGTAGAAATGAAAATCGGAAGGTTCCCGTACGGTCTCTAAATCCACGGCAAGCCGCCGGGTAGGGAAAATCGTACGGGCCCGGTCTATATGTGAAATAGGCATAATTAGGCTTATAACAGATCAAATAATTAGGAAATTGAAATTTTGGTGTTAAATTTTTGTTTATTTTTTCTTTATTGTTGATAAAGTTTGGGACAGTAAATCACTCACACATCACCCCCACATACTCGCATACTTATTGGGTGGGATGATAGAAGGAGAGTTAGTTTGACAAAGAGAAAGAGAGACACAAGAGACATGTATAACCAGAAAGCGGAAGAAATAAAAGAAAAAGGGGATATCAAAGTGAAAAATGTTTGATTGATTAATTTGTTTACAGGTAACCAATGAAGTTCAAATCAAAGTCGCAAGTATTCGATTCTATGAGATAAAGATGCACGTATATAGCCAGAAAGATAGATAGAGAGAGAGAGAGAGAGAGAGAGAGAGTAGGGGTGAAGAAGTTGACAATGCGGTTGGTGAGTCTCAGAGCAAGAGCGACGTTTATGAATCGTAATGATTAATTTTCAAGAGGCTGGGTGAGATATGAGAGAGTTAGACTGGCAAAGAGAAAAAGAGATAAAGATACACGCTTAGCCAGTAAGATAGAGATAGATAGAGAGAGAGAGAGAGAGAGAGAGGGGAGGAGGGTAGAAGAAAATATGAAAATCAAAGTAAAAAGTGTTTGACTATTCATTTATTAACAGGTAATTAATGAAGTTAAAATTGAAGTCAGAAGTGTGCGATTTATGTTTGTTTCGTAAATTCAAAAGCAAAACACAAATACAAAGATTTCAATTTAAAAGAAAAGAGAGATAAAAAGAAAACATACGGCTGGTGAACCCATAATCATCTGCAACAGTATAATGTTGATGTCGGTCTTCCTCGAGGCCAGAAAAAATAAACAAAAATGTATATAAATATATATATTATATATATATGTATATACATATATATATATATATATATATATATATACAGTTTTACTTCTAAATGAAAAGAAAAAAGGGGAAAAAACTACAGGTTAAAAATGTAAATTCTTTTAATTTAGAATTAGATAAATCTCTTAATTTTTAAAGGCTGGTTTTAAAAGCCCCAGTAGAAGTAATGTTGCGAATTTTTACGATGGGATCTTTTTAAAATGAAGAGCAGCTCTATGAATAAATGGCCTTTTGCAATCTTTTGTAACAAAAATGTAATTTTCTTTTCTATCTTATTTGTTTCTGTGAACTAATTTCTACCTCTGCACTTCTTAAAGGACTCATTGAGGTCTCTCCTGAAACTGTTGCTGACCAAGTAGTAGACGAAGAAGTTGACGACATGATTGGTGAGTCTCAGAGAAAGTGCGACGTTTATAGCCGTGTGGTATTCCGAAGTGGTGTGGTTTATCAGGCTGAATGGAATGAGCGGAATAACAATTATTGGTGTCCACGTCACGAAGAAATATATTGTGATAATGAGGAGCATGCGAGTTGTTTTTCGCCCAAAGTCGTTTTGCTTTTCATTTTTCGAAACCTTTTGGCCATTCTGATGACGACGACGCTGGCACAATGCCGCTTTAGACGATGATTGATGTTGCATCGTGTGTTCCAACGGTAATGGAATGGGCTGCAATTTGTCCTGTGACGACTTGAAGGCTGATAGTTTGAGACGCAAATCGGCTGATTCACCTCTAGGTAACGCTGAAACAGTAGTATAACTTGAACATCCTGCAACATTTGATGACGTTTGGGTTGTTTCAAACCTGTTTTTGATGTTTGCAATTCTTGAGGTGTCATCAACGTTTTCAAAAGTTCCATTTCGGTCCTCCACATGGCCCGTTATTGATTTCGACTCCGGCGAACTGTTAACGTCAACATGTGAACTGATGTTGGCGACATTGTTCACAAGGTCGGCGTGGATCTTGGCTCTCTTTCGGATAAAAGCGTAGATGCGGGCGTACAGAAAGGTTGTCGTCGCAAACGATGCGACGAACAAAGCTAAATACATTATCACGGTGCCGACATGACCTGTAGGTGATATCAAGATGTGGCACATTCTTTTCCTGTTGGGACCTGAATCATGAACTACATAATATGTGGCCAGCGGAATGTTGACACCGATTGAGACCACCGATCGACATACGCACCGTCATCCGATGTCGGAATGGATGGCAAACGGACCTATAACGATCGATGCTGATCGTTGACGTCAGGAAAATGGAGGCACATGCCGTGGCCTCTTCTGAAAGTGATGCCACCCGACACAGGTTAACAGTAATCGGGTTTCGAAATGCATTTCGGACGATGAATGTTGGGGTAAATACGCAGGCGACAAAGTCGACTATCGCTTGGCCTATGATGAGGATATCCGTGCTCGTCTTCCGTTTCTTCCATGCGTAAGTTTGGATGATGATGGCATTCCCCGGACACCCTAATAGTAGTATGAGAAGATAAAATATTAATTCACCTACTGGAAAATCACCGCTATCGTCATTCTTCATATCGCCTTTGTCTATTGTATGATATTGATACAATTCGGTCGAGGTTTCGTTAACCATCTTCAACGAACTCCAACGAGCTTCTTTCGTTAAATTTATGTGATCCATCGCAGGCTTATTGTTTGTAATAAAAATCAGGAATGATTTAAACCATGAACTGCTTGAATATTTAGACGATCTGCGTTCGTTTTCAGTCTGAAATGTCGTCCCGGAGCTCTCTAATACCTCAGTCACATAAACGAGGCATACGGCAAACCGATAACAGACAAAACAAAAAGTTACATTACCCCGAATGGGAATCGTAATTGTCGGTTTTGGGTCGATCTTGAGTAGAAGTAGCGGTGTACCTAAAATATACGTAACACCAGTTGGAAAATGACGAACGGGATTGGATAAACCGTCATCTGCTAACATGAATAAGCTAGGGAAAAGGGCGGGAAGAACTCACCGGTATTTATGCGAGGTAAGTCGTCGTGTTTTCAAAAGAGTCTCGACTGAACATTTGAATGACACGACACCGGAAATTGGATATGTATACATACATCGAGAGAGAAAGAGATCGACAGAGAAGGACAGAGAGTGAGAGAGAGAGAAAGAGAAAGAGATAGACAAAGAAGGACAGAGAGGAAGAGATAGAAAGAGAGAGAGAGAGAGAGAGAGAGCGTGATAAACAGGGGCTGCAGTTATGATATATTGTAATCGGATAAGCCTTTTTTTTTGTAACAGAGTAGGCCAAGATTGGCTGTCATCAATAGGCGTTAGGAGACATTATTATATGCTTTTATGTTGCCCACATGGTACAATTTTTCCGAGAATTTGATTTGCTGATGACGACCGAAACTAAGTCGACTGTCATATTCTGTATACCAAAATGGAATGATGCATGCGTTTGTCAGTCTTGAATAAAGGGCAATGCTTAGAAAGGGATATTTTTTTTAGAGCAGTTTTGAAATCGCTCATGAAATCATGCAGGGCCGGTAATGCATGGCTATTAAGTTGGAGGTTATTCCAAAGAAATGGACCTGCATGAGAAAAGGCTCAATTGATGTATTTTGATGCTGAGGATAAATCTCACATTTTCCAACATGAAAGTCTTTCATTCCACGACTGCCTTTTGATTAGCTTCTGATCCTTTCTCCAAACCCTCGCTCTCTTAGTGTTTGTATGTGTACAGAGTGAGTCATAAAAAATGTCCCACTTGTTAAAAGTTGTATTGTTTGAAGTATGAATATTTAATCATGGGTTTCATGATATGTCTTGATAGATTTATCTTCCCAGTACATTTAGGTACCATTTTCATTTGAATATATGCATGCATGGCTGAACATCAGACAATCTTTACAAGACTGACAGATTTCACTTGCGCCAAGTTACTGGGTGAGGAATAAAATAGTGTTTTGATCAAAGACAGCCAGACAGACAAACACACACACACACACGCACACGCATCAAGACATATCAGAAAACCCATGATTAAATATCCATACCTCAAACAATACAACTTTTAAAAAGTGGGATATTTTTTCTGACTCACTCTGTATTCCAATACTTTTTTCCAAATCATACACGATCCATAAATGTGGAATAATTGTCTCTTATCTGTTTTCATGAAATTATTGTGAGAATATGATCTATTCTTGATTT
Source organism: Strongylocentrotus droebachiensis (assembly GCA_035222895.1). Taxonomy (NCBI): domain Eukaryota; kingdom Metazoa; phylum Echinodermata; class Echinoidea; order Camarodonta; family Strongylocentrotidae; genus Strongylocentrotus; species Strongylocentrotus droebachiensis. Next base: position 313,860 of record JAVYIG010001101.1, on the reverse strand, counting down.
AGATAAAGTTTACACTTAATAACCTCCCCAAAACTGTAAGAACGTAAACCCAAGTAACGGCATTTGTAAAATGCATCCAACATATGAGTTTTAAAAAATACCAAGATTCGATCATGATATATAGACAACTTTTTGTTTGGTTAAAGGTAAAGACCAGTATTGGCAACGCCCCAATTTCAAAAAATGAAATGGAAGCTCTCATTACCAATCATGTGAAAGAATATGTTTTGACTAATACATGATAAAAAATTTGCCGGGAAACCGCCTACTAATTCATATATTTGGTAAATTTATTTCTCTCATGGTCTGGTGAGAGAGATAGGGTAGTCCCATATACATCTTTCTGTGTATAGTGCTTGTAACTTTACGAAGAATGAGCCAAATTTCTTATCATTTTGATGATTCCAGAACCTTGCAGATGCTAGATGCTAGATGATCGATCTTTTCTGATCGATTCCACAACGTTTCTTTCACAATGCAATCGCATGACCATTACTGGTCTTTACCTTTAATCCTGTTTTTCGTCTGCCTCTTTTTTCCCTTCCATCTCTCTTTTTTAAATAAAATTGCATACTACTTCTATTTTATTTTTGTAATTTGTAATTTAACTTTGTAAATACTTTGTAATTGTTAGTGATGTGTTTTTTTGCTGAAAAACAGCCTAGCGGCTAAAGGCAGGTTTATTCTGATACCGTATTGAAATAAATAACTTTGTTCAGTCATAAGGATTGATCAGTAAAGTTCTGATAAGATTTAAAGTTTAATTATCAAGAATAAAACATATTATCACAGTATTTACATGTATTCAGACGTTATGGGCCCATAATTATGGTGTATAATCATTCTGAATGATCAGGTCACTCAATGATTTTAGTTTGTCTTTCTAATGGCCTTTGGTCTTTGTTTTCAAAATAAAGACATATTCACGTATCACGCATCACGTATATGAAGAGCGTGATTTGTTTCTAGTCTAGAATTTCTTCTACCTTGTATGGCAATTGGCGGCGAGAGGCGGTCACAGCTCCTTGATATTTTTGGCCGTACAGGATCCATCCTTCTATTGAAATTGGTTGTGGATCTTGATCCGGTAACTCGACTTTGACGCGCTCTACAAATTCCCGGGCTGGATTGGATTCGATTGGATTTGTTAATAATACATGCAATCCATTTTTAACGTAGTTACTGACGGCTGCATATTACGACAATGTACTCAGCCCAGCTTCCAAAGTAAATGCCATAGATACGTACACGTACAGTTACTGCCCTACACACCTCCTCATTCAAAGATTAAAACCAAGTTTTCTAGATTACTTGGAAGCAGCGTTTTATCCATGAGTGGCTTGTCCTGGTGACATTGATCAGTGTCTGTGTGTCGGCGACATGGATTGCGCCGCTTGCACAATATGGGGAGAGCGAGCGAGAGAGATATAGAGAAAGATATCCAATCAAACTTTTTATTGTTTCTTTCATTTAGTCTAACGTAATAGAATGCAAGTTACTACAGTATTCAATAAGAATGTAAGCGTTTTTACTTTTTTTTTTTTTTGGGGGGGGGGGGTCATTTTTGTACTTACTGCACGATCATATAATTATGTTGTAACAAGAAAGAATAGCAAAAATGCATGAAAAAAACAGTTATGAACAATTGCGAATGAAATCTAAGAGATAATTATTGTTCGACACAATAAAATTCACATCAATTATGCTTTCAAAAATTCAGAGGATATCCGGAAGTGGAGCGGCGGCATATTTTTACACAAAGAATGGATTGTTGTCAAGTTACTTTCATAGGTGGCGCAAAGATTTAATCGCATTTTTTTGTACGTGTAAATTGAACGGTAATTAGGTGCAACCAAGGAGTTTTAAGAGCTCGAGTCCCAACTGGCAACGAATTATTACAAGCATCTGCTGTTTTCTAATGTTGCACAACGTTATCTACAGGTGTGCTGTTACCTTTGATGACCGAGGTTCGATGCCGCCAACATCAATGGAAAGCTCGAGTAGTAATTTTGTTATCAAAGAAATATTCTTTTTTTATTTGAACTAACAAGGGAAAAATCGAACAGATGATGAAATATGAATGTGTCAAGAAACTTGCTTACATTGTATAATAGCAGTTTTAATTTGTGAAACAAAGTAACATTTTACAATCCTAAAACCTACAATTTGACACTTTTCCGATTACTTCTGGCACACAAAAATAAAAAGTTAATTTGTTCAAGTACAGTTCTATATGATGTTATACCAGTCGAGTAATTTTGAATAATATTTCAGGTAATTTTGCTCCATTTCCTTTCGCTTGCCTCCTGTAAAGGTAAGCAGCGTGTACTGCTCGTATTATCAGACGAGTGGTAGCGAAATGTAATTATCATTACAAAAGCATAATTCCGTTTGAAAGTGGCCCGTTATTTTGCCGCTAGGTACGAATCTTTTGTCTACGTATCTGCAATGAAGATCCAGTTAAGCACATGCCTGACATATTTTCACCCGGTGACATCGAAGATGGTACAAAGGGAATGAGCTAGATATGACTCCAGCTTTTAAAACTCCTTGGTGCAACAAAATGGTTGAGCGCATTAAGTTAGTCTATAAGACTGTTATAACATTCCAGAAATCTGAAACATATTACACTTTAATTTATCTTTAAATAACAACTGTGTTTTAGAGCAGCTGTTTCGACCCATGTCTTTATCATAGATTACGTCATCAGAAGATCTATGTCATGAAAAGATCTATTGCTTCATAACTATTCTCTGATTCGGCATTTCTTAAACGATTCCTTCACGTCTCTTATGAAACTGTTGCTAACCCAATAGTAGACGAAGAAGTTGACGATGTGGTTAGTGAGCTTGAGAGCGATTAGGATGTCAAGAAGGGTGCTGAATCCTGGAATGTGCCTTTTGTTAAAAATTATGGAACGGGGGATGTTGGGGATGATCATGCTTGGAGTCCAGGTGAGGAAGAGGAATATTGATATAATTAGGAGCATGCGCGTTGTTTTCCTTCCATAGTCAACTTCCTGCTTCTTCCTGAGTACCTTTGGTTGATTCGTACCTCGACGCCTAAAAAGAGGTCTTTTGGGCGAAGGCGTTGGTTGGTGATGTAGAGTTTGTCGTAGAGGGAGTGGTATCAGGTTGTCCTGAGACGGTTCAATTATGGGAGACATAAAATGCGAATCGATGACTTTACTACTTGGTGCCGATGTACGATTTTCGTTATTTGAACATTCTTCAGTAACTACATGCAACTGCTGAACTGGTGTTTTGGTGGCTGTAACTCTGCCGAAATTTTTGCTTTCTGCACCGGGCATGAATGCGTGGTCGAGAGAACCAGTGCTTTGATTCTTTGAACTGATGGTAGCTACTGGGAGCTCATTGTCCACAAGGCCTGCGTGAATTTTTGCCCTCTTTCGGAGGAAGTTGTATATGAAAGCATAAAGAACAGTCGTCGTCATTATCGACAAGATAAACAATGCATATGTCGAACACGTCACCGCTACAACGATATGATAAGAATCGTGACGCAAGGGAATGTTGCATATCTTTCTTTTGGCTCTGTCGGAAAATCGGACTTCAGCTAAGACGGCAAGAGGAATGTTGAACACGGTGCTGACGATCACACACACAGTAACTAATACAATGGTCATACGCACCGTCATTCGGCGTCGTAGAGGATGACACACGGCCACGTAGCGATCGATGCTGATTACCGTGGTGAGGAAAAGGGACACGAAAGCGGGTACCTCTTCTGCAATTGGTAACATCCGACACAAACCTGTCGTAATCAGTTTCGGGAAACCGTTTCTGATAATGAAAACAGGCATGAATAAGCAAGCGACGAAGTCGACTATCGCTTGAGCCATGATGAGGATATCCGTGCTTGCCTTCCGTTTCTTCCACGCGTAGGCTTGGATAATGATGGCATTGCCTGGGAGTCCGAGGACTAACACCATTATATAATACGCTAAATTAATAATGATGTTTTGGTTGATGTCGTCATTGCCTGTCTCGTCATCGTCAGTTCTACCAAGATGGCACTGACCATTCGATGTCTTGTTCATCATCATCATCATCAAACAGTGATTCTAGTATCCATATGATCAATGTCATTTAAAGCTCACAAGCTTTCGGCAATTTTTGTTCGGACACAGTTGTCAAAAATCTCACTAATAAAGCTCCAAAAAAATGAATTCAACACCCTGAGAAGATCATCCGAATACGGGATATCATAGATTAGTCGTTTTTTAATCTGGTTTAAAAAGAAGGAGATCATCGGAGAAAATATCAGAATATAAGAGAGGATGACCAAAGCCCTTACTGACGGACTACCATAAATCTACTGGATTTGAATAACAGAATGGCAGCGACTATCAGAAGCGAGGCACTTTATATCTGAATGAATTGTCTAGGCAAATAGCAGAGTTAATACTTATTGTTGACATGTCCGTGATCGTACGACAATGGAAAAGTTAATGGGCTACGTTATCAAGATTGACACTGACTGGTAAAATGGGGTATAAGCAATAATAATGAATTGGCCGACGGAGAGAGAGAGAGAGAGAGATAGTGAGAGAGAGAGAGAGAGAGAGAGAGAGGGAGAGGGAGAGAGAGAGAGAGAGAGAGAGAGAGAGGGGAAGAGGGAAGAGGGAGGAGGAAGAGCGAGAGAGAGGTTTACATATTAGCAGGTCTAACATGTTGAACCTTCAAAATCAGACATGACTTGTGTGTCATCTGATAAATTATATAATTGCAAATAAAGCCAGAACTTAAGTGGTTTTAAAGACACACACAATTGATGTTAATCACAAAATGGTACCCATTAAATATCATCAAACAAATATGTACCTCTTTGTCACGCTCTTTCTCCCTCTCTCTCCTAAAATCCTTTTTATCTCTGCTTAAAGAGAAGGTTGAGTTCTGGGAAGAGGTGACAAATAATTTGTAAGCATTACTCATTCTTATTATGCAAGTGTGGAAGAACATCAGTTAAGGCACGTTCCCTGAAAAGCATGGCTCTTCAAATGCCTTCATATTCTAAATATGCATGTAACATCGTAAAAATCGGGGGGCCGGCTTTTTACGCCACCGTTCGTGTAGTCCCATATACAGCTTTCTGTGCAAGTGTTTGTAACTTTACCAAGACTTGGCCAAATTTCTTATCATTTTGATGATTCCAGAACCTTGCAATACACACAAATTCTTATATGCTAGATGATCAACCTTTTCTGGTCGGTTCCACACCGTTTCTTTCACAATGCAATCGCATGACCAGAACTCAACTTCATCTTTAATTCCTCATTTTGCTTACCCTCTCCGCAATTCATTTCCTCACTGCTCCCATGGCAAGCTCTCCCAACTCTTGACACACGTAGCGAAATTTCCATGGCCGAGATCATTTGTCCCCGGATAATTACTCAGGCAACACGACCCAATTTCGCTGAGAGCTGATTCGTGGATTTTTCCAATTCGAGATGTCAAGACGTTTGTTATAACGGCAACGTTTATTTGTCGCAGGTAGATCCTGTGTATGACATTATATAAATTCAGACAGACAATGAGGTAAGAGATATCAAACATGGGAGACCACATGAATTCGACTTCGGAACTGATCACTTTGTTCACAACTATGAACGACACAGTTCATGACTTGATTACATCTGAAGAAAACTATGAGATTAAGGACCAAGATATTGTTACTGCTGTTAACTTAACCTATTATACGCTGGTGTTGGTCTTAGGACTACCGGGGAACGCTGTCATCATCAAAGCCTACGCGTTCAAGAAGCGGAAGACGAGCACGGATATCCTCATTATGGCTCAAGCGACAGTCGACTTCGTCGCTTGTGTATTTTGTCCTGTATTCATCATCCGCAGTGCATTCCCAGGGCTGATGACCAACAGTTTGTGTCATGCGTCATCTCTCGCCAGTAATGCAACGGCTTTCGCCTCACTTTATCTGACCACTGCAATCAGCATCGATCGCTTCATGGCTGTGTGTCGTCCATTACGACGACGAATGACGGTACGTATGTCCATTTTCATTGCGATACTGTGTACGGTCGTATCCATTGTGACTAACATTCCAGTTGCTGTGTTTACTGAAGCTCGTCACTTCGGACATCTTGGAAGAAGCCTATGCTTCGTGAATGGCTCTTACGTATGGGGTACAACAATGTCGTCTTTGGTGTTATTCGCTATATCGCTGATGACGAATACTGTTCTTTACGCTTTGATCTACGTTTCCCTTCGTAAGAGAGCAAAGATTCACGCCGACATGACGGGGAAGCATCCCGTTGTCGCTACTGTTAGTACAAGAAACGCTCGTGAATATAGCGGCGGTTTGCAAGAATCCAGCCCTATGGACAACCACATGATCGCAGTGGCAGCAAAAACGGAAGAGGGAACTTCTGCCTTCGATGTTACGAGTATCGAGAACAAAATTAAAACAAATGAGGTTTCATTGCATTCAGAGACAGCAGGATGTTCAAGTAACATTATCTTGCTATCGTCACCTAGACGTAGGTCTAAGCCCTCCGTCTCTCATGTCACATTTGCAGTGACCAACAAATCAAGGGAAAATAAGGATTCCCTACCGTCACACACAAGTCAGAGGAAGCCTCTTTATTCCCCGGCGTCATCACCGAAGATGAAACCTTTCAAACGCCAGGGTACGAAGCGAGTCCAGAAATTAAAAGACAAACGCGAAAGCGACTACGGAAGGAAGACGACCCGTATGCTCCTTATCATAACGATATTTTTTTTTGTTACGTGGATTCCCAAGGTTGTAGTCCCCATCATTCCACTTCCGGCACTTCTAAGAGCTGGTCAAATTTCGGGACATATGGCGATTATCCAGATCCTTCACTCTCTCAGACTTCTTAACCACATCGTCAACTTCTTCGTCTACTATTTTGTCAACAACAGTTTCAGAAGAAACGTCAAAGAGTCGTATAAACAGTGCAGATGAAGCCACAAGTTGATCATGTAAATGCATGTGAGAGATTTAAAAGATGTTTAGACAGTACTGATAGATAAACACTGGTTGAATAATTAGGTTTACATTACGTTTTGCCGTTTCAAATCCCTCTTAAATGATAAACTTAATTTCTACATGATTAAGTATTTTGTTATGTTTAGTATGTAATTTCAATCAATGACATCTGTTGTATTGGATGTTCTCATATTAATTTATGTTGCTCTCCCTCCCTCTTCTCCCTCTCTCTCCCCCCCCTCTCTTTCTCTTTATGTCTGTCTCTTTCGCTCATTTCACTCTATACAGTGCGTCCCAGAGTATTATTGATGTTTCATCATAAATTAATGACAATTTTATTTAATAAATGACACATATTTGAAAAGCTTAGATCCACTTCTTTTTTTAATTGTAAAACTCATAAGATGCATATTTTACGCATGGGTGTTAAAAACAATTTGTAGAAAGGGTACCAAAAAGTCATTTGGCGAACATTATCTGAAATTCAAAGAAAAATTCACATTTCTAGCAAGTTTATTTTCTGCACCTTCATTTCCGAAATACTCATTGCTCTGTCGCTAATTGCATGATCAAATAGGAAATATAAACGTACCTTACTAGCAATTAGCTTTTAGCATTTTTAATCAACACTTAGTTTCATCAAGGATCAGCCATGCATAAAGTCTTTTGTCATCTCTGTTTGCTGCTACGGCAGGCAGCCAGTAAAACGGATTCGTTTAATAAATTATGGAAATGCAAGCATTACTTTAAACAAAAAGAACTTTCTTGTTCCTGGCTCATTTTTCCTGATTGAGGTGTCATATGAATCATGCGTGAAATTGCATTATACCGACGAGGCTAACATAGGTAAACAAGAAAAATTATTTTCATATTTGTGTATTAACAATATTATTATTATCATTATTGTTATTATTGTAACAATTAATACTGCTAATATTATTATCATTAATAGTATTATTAGTATTAGTATTATTATTATTATCATTATTATTATTATTATTATTATTGTTATCATTATTATTGCTATCATTTTTTATTATTAGAAGTAGTTGTAGTAGTAGTAGTATAGTTATCTCCATATAAAATAATAGTATCAAGACTTAATCAATGTATCTGACTGAACTATGTATTATCTCCCTCTAGTTGTTGTACATGCAACAATATTCAATGCAATTCATATACACTGTCGCTCATAAAGTTGGAATATTTTTGTTCAAACCCAATTTATGGAATTATTTTAAAAATAATTTAAAAATAATAGATCTAGATAATAGTATACATTCTCAGATGTTATTAAATAAAAATTGGACAATGTGTGTTTTGCGTGACTGCTAAAGCATGTGTATGCTACTTACTTATCAACTAGGGGACCTACGCCCTTAAGACATAAATGACAGTAATGAGGATTAATGCCCCCACAAGAGGGCACTAATATAGCACATCGACACGGTTTTGATCCTGGGGCCTCACAGTTACGAGGCCATTGCTTTGTCATTGAACCATGACTGTACGCAGCGGGGGCTAGGGTAGGGGGCAGTTTCCATAAATAAACCCCAAAAAAGAAAATGCAATAAATTTTCAATAATTTATTGCACTTTACCCCGGTTCCCAACATAAACAAAATCCTCTGTGTGCCCATGCCTTGAGCCATAATGCATGGCCGTCCAGAGGATTTTTTTTTATGTTGGGGACCGGGGCAAAATGCAATAAATTATTGAAAATTTATTGCATTTTCTTTTTTGTTTTAAATTTATGGAAACTGCCCCCTACCCTAGCCCCCGCTGCGTACAGTTATGATTCAGTGACAAAGCAATGGCCTCGTAACTGTGAGGCCCCAGGATCAAAACCGTGTCGATGTGCTATATTAGTGCCCTCTTGTGGGGGCATTAATCCTCATTACTGTCATTTATGACTTAAGGCCGTAGGTCCCCTAGTTGATAAGCATAGTAGCATACACATGCTTTAGCAGTCACGGAAAACACACATTGTCCAATTATTATTCAATTAGATCTGAGAATGTATGCTATTATCTAGATCTATTATTTTTAAATTATTTTCAGAATAATTCCATAAATTGGGGTAAAACAAAAATATTCCAACTTTATGAGCGACAGTGTATCACAATGGGTCGAATTCACGAGATCTTTAAATAGATCTTTAATCTGATCCCCAAGCAATTTACTGTCAATTACTAATTTTACTATGCCCATCTGTTATATTTGTCATACATGTATGCATTCAGACGCAATTTTATGTATCTGTTTTTATATATTGAGCGTATTTTGATATTTAAACAAAATTCCTTCAATATGTTTCCTTTGTCATATACATTTATTTTGTTGTAATTCATATGTGTTTATTTTACACGGACACTCTACATATCTGAAGTTGCTGTTTCTTCGTGCTGAATTGCTTTGTTGTTATATAGAAACATAAATATAACGATTTCTTTGCTAAATGTATGATTATTTTTTGTCTGTGATCAATAAATTCTGAATTCTATTGAATTGAATCAGTGACTGAGGAATTTTCTTTCAAGATTCAACCGGAAGTAGAATTACGGACACAAAAGTAAACTGCACCAAAAGTTATAATTGTTTATTTTGTCATGAACATACGATGTGCAGGTTTTCAAATACCCAGGGTTTAAAAAAAGTGTTGCGATTCTGATATATTGTCATTGGATACACCAAAATTGGCTGTCATCAATAGGCATTATGAGACATAAAGAGATTGGGTATCTATGTCTCAGATTCTAAAAAACACCTGGATTTTGCTCATGCTGCAATGATAATTAAAAACCTTAAGGTCAGTCGGGATCCACTTGACTTTTCAAAGCCGATCACCTTTCTGATTATAAAGATATTATGATTGGAAATCAAAATTTTAAAAACCGTTTTCCTAACGTTTTTTAAAACACTACTGTAACAGTCTATTGGGGAAAATTAGTAAAATAAAACTGGCCATTCATAGTTCTTTACTTTTTTGAGGCACTTCATGATAATTTTGAAGCGCAAATTGATTAGGGCTTCAATATTATTTACACCATATCACAGAAACTGATAACATGTAGGGCTATGCATATCAGATTTAACATTGTTAAACGGTGCCTTTAATAGATGGCTTGATGTTGCTTACATGATAGAATTTTTCCCGATAATATTATTTGCTGATGATGAGCGAATCTAGGGCAACGCTTAGAACGGGATATGTTTTTAGAGCAGTTCTGAAATCGCTCAGGGCCGGTAATAATGAGAGAAGGCTCTATTGATGTATATTGATGCCGATGATGCTTCCCTCAGTAAATCTCACATTTCCAACAGTCCTTTGTCCCTCGACCTGCCTTTTGATAAGCTTCTCATCCTCTCTCCTACTCCTCGCTCTTTTTTGTTTGTGTGTGTCTATGTATTTCAATCCTTTTCTCCGTATCATACACGATCCATAAAATTGTGGAATATTTTTTTTAAATCTATTTTCATGAAATGATTGTGAGAATATGAGCTATTTAATAACCTCCCTCAAACGGTAAGAACGCAAACCCAAGTAACGGTATTTGTAAAATGCATCCAACGTATCTTGCTAATGAGTTTGTTTTTAATACCAAGATTCGATCATGATATACAAAAAAAGTTTTGTTGCTTGATCTTGTTTTTGTCTTCTGCCTCTATTTTTCCTTCCACCTCTCTTTTTCAAAAATTGCATATCATTTTTTTTTTTTTTGTAATTTGGTATTTTTTCTTTGTATACAATTTGCAATTGTTAGTGAGTGTTATTTTGGAATGTCGTCTCTTCTTCTTCTATAGTAAATGTCATAAATACATACACATTGAATGTCCGGCTTAGCCCTTAAAACCAATTTTCTAGATTACTTGGAAGCAGCGTTTTATCCATGACTGGCTTGTCCTGGTGACATTGATCAGTGTCTGTGTGTCAGCCACATGGATCGCGCCACTTGCACAAGAGAGGAGAGCGAGCGAGAAAGAGAGACACGGAGAGAAAGATATTTATTACTGTTCAATTCAATTCAATTTTAATTCTTTATCCAACAACAAAATTAGAAATCAATCATAATCAGTTGAACAATTAAGGAATACATATTGGAAACAGAGAGGTCCACCAAGAAGCAATGCTTGTACAAGTGTGGACCCCTCAAATGATACCTAGGTATAATGAGTCATTACATTAACAAACTCGTAACTAAAAAAAGAATAACGAATAGGAAAACAAAAGGGATGCCAACAGGGACGAGAACGGGACAAAGGAGCACTTTACATGACAAAGATTGGAGAACACGGTCATAATACAAAGAGTAGACAATGCCAAAAAAAGAAGTCAGAGATCGGGGGTACAGAAAATAATACAAAAGGTTGAACTGCATGTGGGGTTGAGAAGATGACGAGGAGAGAGAAATGCGCATTAGGAAGAAGATATGAATGAGAGGGAACAGTTATTAAATAGGCTATATCAAATTACATCTTGAGTCACGGAGAACTATGTTTTTATTGTTTCGTTCATTTAGTCTAACACAATAGAATACAAGATACAATATTTAATATGAATTCATGCGTTTTTACTTTTTCAGTCAATGCTCGTACTTAATTAATTCACGGTCATATATGTTATAACAACCAAGAATAGCAACCATTATTGTTCGACACAGTAAAATCCTTATCATTTAGGCATTCAGATTTCCAAAGTTTATTTCGTGATTATCTCAATACACTTTCAGAGTTTGCAGAAGATATGTGTTGTATAAGGTTTCATCTGGGAAAGTATCTCTGCCTCGCGCCATCTATACAAACCGAGGATTGTTCGAAAGCTGTAAATCAGATTGTGGAACTCGTAGCCTTTGAGAGGTAGCAGCTTTTGCCAGTTTTCAAGTGCTCCATATACATCGTCTGGAATGCTCCCCAGGGAGTGGAAAACGTGCATGCATTGTGATGCGGGTAAGCCTGTATCCGATGACTGGGGTAATAAAATGTGCTGCGCCTAGAAACAAAGTATTAGGTGCATTATTAATGTGAGCTATTATTATTATTTACAAGCATGACAAGACTGCAGTTTTATTTCATAAAATCCAGAGGATATCCGAAAGTGGAGCTGCGGCATATTTTTACACAAATAAAGGAAGTTATTTTCATATACATGTAGGCCTATTGCGCAGTAAGCCGCCGCAAAAATAAACCGTCGTTTTTTTTAACGTGTAAAATGAATGGTAATTGGGCGCAACAAAAGACTTGAGCGTATTTAGTCAGCTCTATGTTATAAGACTCAGAAATGGGAAGCGTATTACACTTTCAGTCGTCTTTAAAGAACCACTGTGGTTTTGCCGCCTCATATCTGAAAGCCGTTTCGACTCTTGTCTCAGTTATTGATTACGTCATCGGAAGATCTATATCTTCATAACTGTTCCTTGCCTCGGCATTTCTTAAACGACTCCTTCACGTCTCGTCTGAAACTGTTGCTGACCCAATAGTAGACGAAGAAGTTGACGATGTGGTTTGTGAGCTTGAGAGCGAGTAGGATGTTAAGAATGGTGATGAATCCCGGAATGTGCCTTCCGTTAGAAACTATCGAACGAGGTATAATGGGGATGATCATGCTTGGAGTCCAGGTGAGGAAGAGGAATATTGATATAATTAGAAGCATGCGCGTTGTTTTCCTTCCATAGTCAGCTTCCTGCTTCTTCCTGAGTACCTTTGGTTGATTCGTACCACGACGTCTAAAAAGAGATCTTTTGGGCGATGACGCTGGTGGGTGATGTGGTTCTGGGATGTTTCGTCGTAGAGGGAGTTGTTTAAGGTTGTCCTGAGACGGTTCAATTATAGAAGACATACAATGCGAATCGATGAATTTACTATTTGGTGCCGATGTGATATTTTTGTCATTTGAACATCCTTCAGTAGCTTCATGCAAATGCTGAACTGGTGTTTTAGTGGTTGTGACTCCGCCAAAATCTTTTCTTTCTGCACCGGGCATGAAAGCGTGATCGAGAGCACATGTGCTTTGATTCTTTGAACTGATGGTAGCTACTGGGAGCTCACTGTCCACAAGGCCGGCGTGAATTTTGGCCCTCTTTCGGAGGAAGTTGTAAATGAAAGCATAAAGAACAGTCGTCGTCATAATCGACGAAATGAACAATGTATATACCGAACACGTCACCGCTAAAACGACATTGTAAGACTCTTTACGTAAAGAAATGTCGCATAGCCTTCTTTTGACTGTATCGGAAAATCGAACTTCAGCTAAAACGGCAAGCGGAATATTGAACGCGATGCTGACGACCACACACACAGTAACTAATACAATGGTCATACGCACCTTCATGCGGCGTCGTAGAGGATGACACACGGCCATGTAGCGATCGATGCTGATTACCGTGGTGAGGAAAAGGGACATGAAAGCGGGTGCCTGTTCTGCAAGTGATGACATCTGGCACAAACCTGTCGTAATCAGTTTCGGGAAACCGTTTCTGATAATGAAAACAGGCGTGAATAAGCAAGCGACGAAGTCGACTATCGCTTGTGCAAGGATGAGGATATCCGTGCTTGCCTTCCGTTTCTTCCACGCGTAGGCTTGGATGATAACGGCATTTCCCGGGAGTCCGAGGACCAACACCATTATGTAATAGGTTAAATTAACAATGATGTTTTGGTTGACGTCGTCATCGCCTGTCTCGTCGTCGTCAGCTCTTCCAAGATGGCACTGACCATTCGATGTCCTGTTCATCATCATCAAACAATGATTCTATTATCCATATGATCAATGTCGTTTAATGCTCACAACTGTCGGCAATTTTTGTTCGGACACAATTGTCAAAATTACCACTAAGCTCCGAAGTGAATCCGACACCCTGAATGATCATCCAAATACGGATTATTATGGATTAATCGTTTTTTAATTTGGTTAAAAAAGAAGGAGATCATCGAAGAAAATATCAGAATACTAGAGAGGATGACCAAAGCCGTTACTTAGGGACTACAATAAATCTACTGGATATGGATAGCAGAATGGCAGCGCCTATCAGAAGCGAGGCACTTTATATCTGAGTAAATTGTCTAGATAATAAACAGATTAAATACTTACGGTTGACATGTTCGTGATGGTACGACAACGGAAACGTTAATGGGCTACGTTATCAAGATTGACACTTATTGGTATAATGGAGTAAAAGGGAAAATAATAATTTCCTGAAATGGGCAGAGAGAGATAGGGAAAGAAATATAGGGGCGGGAGAAAGAGACAGAGGGCGAGAGATGTGACCCTTGAGAGAAAGAAAGGAGATATGAGAGAGAAATAGTGTGAGTGAGAAATGGAGAGTTGGTAGTTGATGATAGATGTGACTCTTGGGAGGAGAGAGAGAGAGAGAGGGAGAGAGAAATATAGAAAGAGATGTGAGTTTAGCACACAAAAAAGAAAGTTATCTACTGGGGATATCCACAGTTGCCTGTGTATATCAACTTGGAAGTTATGTATACATAATTATCCCCGTTTCAAACGTCTTACAAACACCCACACACACAACACACACACACGCACACAGACGCGCTCACACGCGCACATACGCACACCCTGAAAACATGTGCGCACTTATATAGAGCTATTCAGGTTTCATGAGAAAAAATAAGTAAAAGAGAAAAGTCTATTAATTTTCTACTAAAAGTTAACTTTACGAAAAGATTTAGTAGGTGATAATATATGTACAAAAATAAGGCATAGAACGCAAAACAATCTCTCTTTCTCGCTCCCCCTCTCTCTCCTCCTCCTCCTCTTCTTTTTCTTTTCCCCATTTTTCTTCTCTCTTCGTCTCTCTCTATTGGTCTTACCTCTTCTTCTTCTTCTCTCTCCCTTCCCTTTCCCTCTATCCATCTTCCTTCTTCTTGCACTTGCTCTATCTCCCTCTCCCCCCTCCCCCTTTCCAATTTGGGAGATGATCATTGGGTTCACCAGACCACGAACATACACCCTGTTAATGTTATCCGCACTATTCGGCAATTAGCTCTTAAAACGTTAACGCTGAATTTCATTCCTTTTAAATACGACCATGATATTGCTTACGGAGAACGAGTTTAGGGTTAATGCCTAGAAATCAGCACGACCAAGGTCTCATCGCTGTTTTTGTGATTCAGATAGAATTTTAAGTGGCTCTCTATTTTAAAAGGTTCGATACAAATTGAATGAGGGTTGAATTGGGTGGAAAAAATGTTAAGCCAGATCCTATTTCAAATGTAGAAGCGTGGGATAAGACCACTCCATAAACATATACTGATTACATTCGTTGACATTGGTAGCGTATGCATCAAATTTAAAAAAAAACATGGAGGTAGGGCCCATGATGTTTTTAGACGGTGAATATTGTCTATAAACCTCCAATGAGAGCGCAGATAAGTCAAGGTTCTATATCCGTAACAATCACGATCATAATTGTAGCCACGTTTTTCGAAATTTCCCGTGTACTTTAGCTATAGATAAAACTGCAGGCCACATGAAGTGTTAATATAGTCAATCAAATAAAAATGACTCATTGCATTCACAAATATTTTTTTTAATCAAACATGACAATAAGTAATAGGCCTAGCATAATTATATTAACTGCTGTATTGATTACCAACTATCATAAATTCAACTTTCTTTTTCATACGTCTCTGTTCAATAATGAATTCAATGTTACTTAAGAACTTCTAGACTACATTAACTAGAAATCTCGCTTCTTTGTTTGTATAAAAAGGGCAAACCACACTGATTGGAAGCTTAAGTCAGGACAATTGATAGTTTGAAATCCTCTCATTAGGGCGGGGGCTGCCCCCAGAAACTGTCCCTTGGTAACGACGCCCCCGTACGAGAACTAGAAGAAGACGGGCAATTTCAGGACTTCGTGATCAAACACCGAGCTGTCATCAGATAAAGCGTTCTATAGAAAGATGATATTAAATGATAAAACATAATTGATGGATGGAAGTAATTTTGGACTACAAAGATCTGATAAAATTATGGTATTAACGAGTTGATGCCACTATTGATTGAAGGTTTGGGTGAAACCTGTTGATTTAAGGTTCTATTAAACCCGGTTTCGATGCATCTATTTGAAATTTTGTCGTTGAGAATTAAACCATTGAAATCATTAACAGGAAGCAGGGAATACATCAATTTTTGTGTACAGCCTAGTTTAAATGACAGTTGATATCGCGCATTAACGTCATTATAATCAAATACAGAATTTGTGATGAAGTCATTGTAATGTCTATAACAGATTTACAATAGATATATCACATTTCGAAGAAATTAGGTCTGATATAATGAGGTATCAAACCCTTGAAACAAACATGGTGAGGTTTTCATCATTAAACAAATGATGATGATAAAAGTGATATTTATGCAAGATCTGGCAGTTGGGATGTTGCCATTCATCGCATTTCTCGATTTTTTTTAATAATGGCATTGTCGGCCCGTCATAGAAGGAAGGGGGAAAGACGACAGGGATAAGGAACCATAAGAGTGGTAGGCGGAACAAAGAGTGGTGGGCGGAAACAAAAGGGGAAACAAGAAGAAGAACATGGGGGAAGAGAAAACGGGGAAGTCATAGAGAATGAGGAGGAGGACGAGGATGAGGGGATGGAGAGAGAGGAGGGGGACAAGGAGGAGGAAGAGGAGAATGAGGAAGAGGAGAAAGTGGAGGAGGAAGAGGAGGAGGAAGAGGAGGAGGAAGGGGAGGAGGGCGAGGGGGAAGGAGGGTTAGGAGGAGGGGAGGACGAGTTTAGGAGGAGGGGGAGGAGCAGGAGGAGGAAGAGGAGGAGGGCGAGGGGGAAGGAGGGTTAGGAGGAGGGAGATGGGAGGAGGAGGAGGGGGAGGGGGAAGACGGGGAGGATGGGGAGGATGGGGAGGACGGGGAGGACGGGGAGAAGGAGGAAATAAGCAAAAGTAGATGTGGGTGATGAATAGTAAGGAAAGTGGAAAAGCCTATACATTTTTATTCCAACGGTAAAATTCTAATGAAAAAAAGACATGTTTTGTATGAGGGCCTTTGATTAACAACAATTATACAGCATGATAAAACGAACTTTAATTTCTATTTAAAAAACAAATTACTTGATAAGTAATAGATGGAGAACACTGCAGCGCCGATTTGGGGATCGATAAGATTTACCGTTTGGTTGCAGTAGCTTGGAAGGGTGAACCATCTATCAGGATCAGGTATTCCCACAGTCATGTTCAGAACTCCACTCGCAATCACGAAAGTAACTGCGATAAAATGAAAAATATACCCGACAGTCTAAGCAGAATAGGGCTACAGAGTTATCATCGGAAAATAGCGTCCCTGTTATACAATTTGATTGATGCCCGATATTGATTACTTGTCGGAATAGATTCATTGGTAAATTTTACCATCGTTTCCTTGTGGGCAGGATAATAATAATAATAATATTCCGTATTTATATAGCGCTCAATACATCGATCCAAAGATGTGCCTAAGCGCTTTACATATATATTATATACCCCGGTAATCGGATTCAGGCTTACCCGCACACAATGTGTGCACATTTTCCACTCCCTGTGGAGCATTCCAGCCAGTCGCTATTTTACAAGCGCACACTTGCTCGTCCAACCACGTGAACTTTCGTATCCTACCGGGTACCTATTAACACCTGGCTGGAGAGTAGCAAATGCAGGTAAATATCTTGCCAAAGGATATTAGTGCCGTGTCGGGATTCGAACCCTCGACTTTCGCATCTCCAATCAAACGCCTAAACCACTCCGCGTTCAATTGTCTTAGACCAACTCCTTTCCCACAAATATACATTAGAAATGAAACATTAATAATAAGAAAATAATCTTTATGGACACAACCGTGCAATTCAATGTGATGCAAGCTATATTTGGTATATAGTACATAAAGCATTGCTAATTACATGTTAATTGCATTAAATATATAATAACGTTTAACAATGTCGTGCTTAGAAATTATCGTGGGACATTCCCTAATCTTTGACTTAACCATATTAGTCCACTCTAAAATGTTTTACTAATGAGTGATGGGGTATTCTACTGCCATTGGAATACCCATGATGACTGCGCCATTCTGCAGGACACTCTTGCTAGAATTGCAACTGTGAAGATAGCCACCGTCGGTGTCACCATTGATGAAGTCATTAGAACACCCTACTGACTGTTAAGCCAATTATGTCTGCATCATTTTGCAGGACCCTAGTGCTGCAACTGAAACGGTGAAGATAGCCACTGTCGGTGCCACCATTATTGACCTTCCCGAAGTCATTAGAATACCCTACTGACTGTTAAGCCAATGATGTCTGCACCATTCTGCAGGACACTAGTGCTGCAACTGAAACGGTGAAGAAACTCATCGTCAGTGCCGACGTTATAGACCTTATCGAAGTAATTAGAATGCCATACTGACTGTTAAGCCAATGATGTCTGCGCCATTCTTCTTGTGGCAATTGCAACGGTGAAGGTACTCACCGTCAGTGCCACCGGTATTGACCTTCCAGAAGTCATTAGAATACCCTACTGACTGTTAAGCCAATGCTGTCTGCGCTATTCTGCAGGACTTACAGTAGTGCTGCAATTGCTACGAAAAGATAGCCACCTTCGGTGCCACCATTGATGACCTCCCCGGAGTCATTAGAATACCCTACTGACTGTTAAGCCAATGATGTATGCGCCATTCCGCGGGACATTCTTGCGGCAATTGCAACTGTGAAGAAACTCACTGTCAGTGCCACCATTGCTGACCTTCCCGAAGATAGATCCTCCTGTAGGTAGGCAGGATTCATGTACCTGGTTGAGTGCCACGACTCCGTCCAGAGGGTCTTTGGGACTGGAGTAGGTATAGGACCAGGAATCCACTAACAAGCCTTGGTTGCCTCCCAAGAAAAAGGTTGTTGATAGCACGGCTTGATCTATTTCCAGCGATTGAAACAAAAGGAAAAATCATATCATCCCTAGATAAATATGATATAGGCCTACAAGATGTATGAGATTAGTGAACGACGGGGCAGCATAATTCGAGTGTTATTAAGAGTAAACTAGCTTGAATGTAAAATACAGATTATGTAAGAGTGTGTTTTATGTGCCAGAAAATATGGGTATCATGTATGAATATAATATGAGTAAATTGACATGTTGCAAGACTGATCAGTCATATCAAATTTATATTAAAATTAAATAGAATAATTAAAGGTTACAGTCGCTATTTACCCTGCTATGTGTCCGGATTGGAACCATGGACCTGGAGTGTTTAATGATCATCTAATAAATCTCATCTTTAAACTTCTTTATTTTCTAAATAATGTACTCTCCTTTTCCTCATTCATCTACCTCCCTCTTCAACCTTCTCTTGTCTCTTCACCCTTCTCTCTCTCTCTCTCTCTCTCACACTATTTCTCTCTCGTCATGACTTACTTGGGACGCAGGCACTTGGTTCTGGTTGGTAGGCTTTCCTCTTAAGACAGCTCTGTGTGACTTCATGTATGATCCACTCTGTATCCTGCAGATCAAAACAGCGCGAAACGTATATCTCCAATGATGCATAGAATATAAACTGTTAACGTGAATGAAATTGTATTCCTGCAAATTGTCACCAAACCCATCTTCTCATTTCTCTCTTACCCTCCCCTACCCCTACTTACTCTCTCTCTCTTTTTCTGTTTTTTCTCTCTCCCCCTCTCTCTCTCTCTTTCTCTCCTCTGTCTGTCTGTCAGTCTGTCTGTCGATCAGTCTTACTGTCTGTATTTCTTTCTCTTTTTCTCTCTCAACCCCCTATCCTTTTTACCCCTCTCTCTCTCTCTACTTTGTCCTCCCCCTGTTCTCACTTTTGTTCTTACCTGATCGTATTTCTGGACAACTCGATAGTCGTGCGAGCTTTTACCGTCGATGCGGTCCACATTCATGTTGTAACCGAACCGCCGATTGGTATAGTCGAAGGCACCATAGGCATATGTATAGTACCCCTGTGGTCCGCCATTTTGTATCCCTACTGTGGCGCCTGTGAAGATAAGAAGAAGTTCTAGCCAAGCTGGTTTGACTTGAGTTACACATTCTAATTTAAGTTAATTTCAAAGTCATTTCAGTTATAAATACTGTTGAATACAAATATATAGAATTATTTACACTTTGTCGTTATCGATCATCGGCATTTCATTCAAGGCTGACTTACTAATTTGGTAGGTCTATACATTCCTGAAATCTATCGAAATAAAAACAATAATTCGCGTTGGTTAATTTTGTGTTCTGTAACGAACATACATTACATGTCAACATCACAACCTTCAAAAGTGCTGACGACAGTAATCTTCCTATCTCTATTATCGCCAATACTTAATCACGTTATAATCCTTGTAATCAACAATTTCCCCCACAAGCACCACATATACCACCACTACCACAAACGAAAAATATATTGACAGCCTCCCCCACCACCACCACCAACACCACTACCACCACCATCACCTGCACCTCCTTCACTGCCACCACCATTCATCATACCATTTCCAGTCATGATCTGCATCGGTCCACAGCAAGGTTTCTGGGCACTCGCCACAGTCAGGAGGAAGAGGGCGGAAAACGCTATTGGCTTCATGTTTTCGGTTCTGTAATGTCAAGTTGACAAATAGAAAAATATAAAACAAACGAATTCCAAGGACACGAAAAATAAGATGTGTATTACATCAATTCACCATAGTGTCATACTTTATGATATTCAAGCTTTTGATGCATGTTATTCGGTGAGGACCCCGATGTTTCAAAGTATATAAGTAACATGTAGTATGATTGGCAACGGCGACTAACAAATGCAACATATTACGTTCAATTAGGTGCAATGTATAACCAATCTAAAATGTCTAATTGATTGGAAAAATAAGGTCAGGGAAAGAAGAAAAAGGCATCTTCGATGAAGAAGGAAACGTAGGATGGGCACTATAGCAGGACGGAGAAATAGAGGATAATAAAGAGGAGAAACAAAATGTGTTTCGGTTCTGAACATATTAAACGAGAAATAAAGCAAAACATGTCTTAGAGCAGGGACAATGACAACTTGAAAACTCAAAAAATTGAAATTGCATGGAAATAATTAAAGGATAAGAACATTCTATATACTTGTTGACTTCATTGCTATGCTAATGAAATAGACCAGCAGAAACTGTTCGCAAATAATTGCGAGCTATTTGTCACTTATATTCTGTTCGAGGGCAGTTGCAGGGTTGAAAAGAAAAGCGCTATACTCACCGAATATTTTCTTTGAAGAATAAAAACTTATAACATTTAGCCTCGTCAACTTTGTCCTTTGGATAACACCAGTGGAACTCTGTAACCAAAATGGTAAATTATGGCGATATTTATACCATAATTGCTCGAGACTTGTCTCTTTAGGCTGTATTCTTTGAGTGAACGAATAATCTATTTGTGTGACTGCAAATAATTTAAAATTAATGAATGACCGTTCGATAATATAATCACCATCATAAGACAGAATACGGCCGAAGTCCAATATTGTTGACTTACAGGGTCAGATAATAGAGCGTTATATTTAATTTTTAATTTAATATTTAACCACGCGGTACAAGGACAGGACCACACCCGGTTAAAATGGTGATACCAGGCACCTTAAATTTAGAGAATGACGAGAGCAAGAAGAGTCACTCGACCTTTTTTCAGAAGGGGGTGGGGTGGGGGATAGAGGAGGTTGGTCATTAGAAGTGTCAACTACGGCTACCTACTCATCAAGTCGGTAAATATTAGCTAACCTACATATCTATGTACGTATGCATATAATATACACGTTGATCATTTTGTGAATATCAACTATACCGTCAAAAGCATGAACTAAAATAACTCGCCTGAATGTTGTCTTAATATTGACAGACATTAAATTACTCTTGTAGATAATATATTGTCAGTTATTTGGAGGGGTTTCGTAGTCGAGTTGTTTTAGCACTTGACAGGACATGCAAAGGTCGTGGGTTCGTTCCCCGCCAAGGCACTAATGTCTTTTGGCAAGGCATTCATCTACATTTGCCACTCCATACCCAGGAGAGCAATGTGGACCTGGTAGCTAAACGATGAAAGCCTTTGTGATAGAAATTGACATATTTCCCCACGGTGATCACATGGTAGGAAAAATCCCCACGGAGTGGAGATGTTGCATACTGTGCATGCATGAATCCGATTACAGTTGTTTCAACAGAAACATTCAATTTACATCTGAAAACTTATTTGTTTCTTTCGTTGTAAATATTGTAATATTTTAATTTGCCATGTCTAGGAGAATTTAAAATTTTGTTTTTCGGTTTATTGTTGTTTTTCTTTCTTATGTCTGTTACATGTCCTTTTCTCTAAGCGCCATGAGCACCGAAAGGTGGACCTGTGCGCTATACAAGTAGCCACTATTATTATTATTATTATTATTATAATCTGTAAGTGTAAGGCGCTTCGAGACGGTATTTCGTGCTAAGCGCTATATCAAGCCATATATAGGCCTATACAATATATTTGCATCATAGGTGCCTACTGGCCTGATCGATCAACTTATTATAATATTTTTAATTTGTTATAGTTGGTTGATAGTGCCCCTCCCTTTACAAAATTCAGAATCTACCACTGATTGGAATTGGTGGCGTAGCGTTAGTCCAGTCAGGTGGGAGGGGCCACTTATATTTCATATTTGTGTTAACCGATGGTTCTGATAACTATTGAATCAGAGGTGTTATGTATTAGAGGGCATCAAAAGTTATCGGACTCTCAATATTATAGCAACCATTATATCATATCTAAGCTTATCTTGCCTAATGCATTTAAAGGGAGTGTAGCATGACGAGACTATGTGTCTTTCCCGTGGCTTTACTCGGGCCAATCGGGTATAATACGACTACGGACGACGCGACCGTAGCATTCACGTGCGTGCAACATACGCGAAACCGAAGCGTGAGGAGAACTTCGGTCAGTTTCGCGAACGCTAGCGCGCGTACCAAGTAGAGATTTAGTCGCTGACTACCGTTAATCAAGTACATTCGTTTATGTGCAGTTGTCCGAAAGAAGACGTAGATGGCTTTAACCAGTATTTGCCATGCTACACTCCCTTTAAAGGGATAGTTGAGATCTTGTTTAAGACCGTAATGCCTTCAAAGTGCATGGTTATTGCTCTTATTCTTATTTATGACATTTCTAGTGCCCTTTTAGAACCTACAATTTTAGTGCTATGAAGGTAATTTTAGACCCCAAAATGTTTGAATTTAGATTGAATACGATCATACCAATTCAGCTCCACTTTGAACAAAATACGGTGACCGTTAATTAATTAATTAATTAATAATAACAATACACGGGCCGGCTGGTTGTGCGTACTATAACCAACACGAAAAAGCTAACAAAAAGCCAATATTGGCATTGGCTGGAATAAAACGTATAAGGCGCTATCTCGTTTTTCTACGGCTGGTTCAAAATTACCGAATATAATATTAGAAATAGTATAGTATTAATGACTGCTTTGAGAGAAATAGTTGTTTTATTACGCTCAAGGGAAGGTTAGAATTGTGCTATTCCCCGAGGCTTGCCGAGGGGAATAGCCCAATTGTAACCTTCCCGAGAGCGTAATAAAACAACTATTTCTCGAATATTAAAGCAGTCATTAATACTTTTATATGCCGAAAAAAAATAGACTAAAAAATAAAAATAAAAAAATATTTTTCATTTTTGTCGAAGACGGGATTCGAACTCTTGCGTACAACAAGAGGTGTATCGAAAACCAACGCTTAGACCACTAGGCTATTGCGCGTCGTTAACATGCTTGGCAGTTTTCTCCAATATATATGAAGGGGTGACCAAAGTTCGCGCAGATTTTAGAACAAATTAGAAAATGTGATATTCGATCCATGTTTTCTCATATTCTACACAAATTTATTTATTTTAATTACTACCAAATGGACGGCAAAGTATTTTACTACCAATTGGTTCAACTACAACATTTATCGTCGAAGGATTTCGGAGATATCGCGATCTAAAAATTCGATGTCCGATCGTATGGAGCGCCAAAGGGGCCAATATCAACAGTCACAAAAACAAACAAAGATGCATACAAACAAACAAAGAAGCATACAAACAAACAAAGGACAGAGCAAAATAGACAAAGTACCCAGAAGAAAGGACCAATTAACAAAGAATAAATCAAAGGTCAGAGCAAAATAGACAAAGTACAGGTCAGAAGAAACAGAGGGCGTTTTGGTTTACGGTAAGCAAATAGACATCAGGCACGAAAACGAGAAAGGACAAACTCAAAAGGACATCAGCTCAGCTAGGAACTGACCCTCAAAGGACAACAGAGGGCGTTTTGGTTTACGGTAAGCAAATAGACATCAAGCACGAAAACGAGAAAGGACAAACTCAAAAGGACATCAGCTCAGCTAGGAACTGACCCTCAAAGGACAACAGAGGGCGTTTTGGTTTACGGTAAGCAAATAGACATCAAGCACGAAAACGAGAAAGGACAAACTCAAAAGGACATCAGCTCAGCTAGGAACTGACCCTCAAAGGACAACAGAGGGCGTCCTCGAGGTTTTTTTCTTTTTAATCTAGGGCCTACTCCAATATAATACGCTGTAGGTCAATACAACAAATATGGGCTTTCATCGAAAGGGTGCGGTGCGGTGCGGCGCGGTGTGGTGTGCTCAACGCACCCATTCGATAAAAGAGGGGGGCCTTTTCTCGAAAGGGTGCGTTGAGAGCGGAGTACCATTTTAACACACCCTTTCGATGAAAGCAGGGGGGGGGGGGGGCTTTTCTCGAAAGGGTGCGTCGACTAGTCTTTCGCATCAGTCGTTTAAAATGAAGATCTCGGACAGAAGGTAATAGTTGCCAATTTAAGTATATCGAAAATGTATTAAATGAAATGGAATGGTCTTGATTACAGAGTGGTCTCTTTGATGGGGGAGACAGAGAGAAGGAAAAAAGGGAAAGGGAAGATAAAAGGAAAGAAATAAGAGGAAGAAGAAGAAGAAAAGAGGGAAACGGGGGCGAAAGGCTCTTGCCTCCCCCCCCCCCCCCCGCCAAAAAATAAATAAGAGAGAAAGAGAGAAGGGAAAGGGAAAGGGAAAGAGAATAAAAAAGGAAAGGAAGAAGAATATGAAGAAAAGAGGGGCTCTTGCCTCCTCCTCCTCCCCCCGCCAAAAGATAAGTAAGAGAGAGAAGGGAAAGGGAAAGGGAAGATAAAAGGAAAGAAAGAAGAGGAAAAAGAAGGAAACGGAGGCGAAGGGCTCTTGCCTCCTAGCCCTTCTTCCCCTCCTCCCCCCCCCCCCCCCCCCGCCAAAAAAAATAAATAAGAGAGAGAGAGAAGGGAAAGGGAAAGAGAAGATAAAAGGAAAGAAAGAAGAGGAAGAAGAAGAAAAGAGGGTAACGGGGGCAAAGGGCTCTTGCCTCCTTTCTTTCCTATTCTCCCGCTTTTTCGTTTTTCTCTTTCTTTTCTTTCTTCTCTTTTCTTTCCTTTCTTTTCTTTTTTTCTTTTCTTTTTCTTTTTTTCTTTTCTTTCCCTTTTACTCTCTTTTTCCCCCTCCCCCTTTTCTCTTTTTCCCGACGGCAGCGCAATTTTACTGACAATATCCTGACAGGTGGGGGGGGGGGGGTGTCGCACCCCCACACCCCCTTTGGAGACGCCCCTGCCTTCGCCACTGTTGGCGACCACAAGGCTATCAATACAAATTAAGACATATTAATGAAGATTCTTTTTTAATGTTGCAGAGAGATAAGTATTTTCTCTATGAACTTGTTTAATGGAAAATAAATAATATTAAAAACATGAATACTATAGCGGTATAATGATGAGAGAGATGATTTAAGTCATACTTTTTTTCAATGTGATTGGAGTGGACTTGAGGGTGGGGGGGGGGGGGGGGGGTCCTCCTAAGATCTCGGCCGTTTCACAGCCGATCGCCGCGAAAATGCATATTTATGGTAATTTATGCAAACAAGGTCAGAGAATTCACATTTTTACCCATAAATCATATATAATTCATATTCGAGCGTTCTTTTTCACTTCATATATTCGTTAGAATAATAATATGACAACAAAGTTGGAAGAGCCAGTTTATCCCTATGTTATCTCTTGTTTTGATTATTTGTATTTATGTATTATATTATTTTGTTATTTCATTTCATTTCTAACCACAATTCAACTATTTTTACCCAAAATCAAACAAATTTACTTGAAACAAGACCAAATAACCAATGTTTTCTCTTTTTTTAAAAGAATAAATGGTATTTCCATATGTTTGGTACATAAATCACAAAAATGAGCGATTTTAGATTTTTTTGACATGCAAAAACAAAAGGTCACGTGACTCCGCAATTATACGTCCGATTTTCAACAAAAAAATGTTTCAAAAGATGCGTAAGACTCGAAAGAAAAAAGTCATGAAAGAAAAACTGCCTCGGTTCCGGAGTAGTCGCGAAATTACTAGAGAGCACTAATCTTTTTTGGGGCCCTCAAAAATTTGAAAAATCGTACCCCCCCCCCCTTGAACGCCAGGGGGGGGGGGTATCTCCCAAAAACGGTAAAAATTAACGTGTTTTTTTTACACGTTTTTTTCACAGGGCGGAGCCCTCAGAAGCTCAGGGGTATTAAACATCAAAATTAACGTCGGATGAGCATAATTTTATACCTTATTTGTGACAGTGGCAGGACACAATTTGGTGTTGGGTCCAGGGGGCGGAGCCCCCAGAAGCTCAGGAGTTTTGTCCATTAAATAATTATTATTTTATACCTTATTTGTGACACAGGGGTCACGAATTGGCGTGGGGTCCAGGGGGTGGAGCACCCAGAAGCTCAGGGGTTTTGGGCAATAAATAACGGTCAGATGAGCATATTTTTATATCTATTTGTGACACTGGCAGAACACAAATTCTTCTTCCTCTTCCTCTTCTTTCTTTCCTTTTATCTTCTCTTTCCCTCTCCTTCTCCAACATAAGATGCAAGACGGATATATATCGACTCACCTTCTTTCCAAGAACCATACGGGCCTGGAATTTACTTCCCCCCCCCCCAGCATCTTTGCCTGCGACGCAGTCGAAACCTTCAAAGCCGGACTCTTATGGGAAGCCATCCAAGGGGGTAATATAATCATAGTCCCTCCCCACAACTGCAATGTGATGGGACTTAATTCTAAAATGTTCTAGAAGCAACAAACACTCTCTCTCGAACGATAACGTTCTTATTGGTCATCTTTATATCCCTCTTGAGGATCAGGACCAGGATCAGAACAGATTCTCTCTCTCTCTCTTATTTATTTTTTGGCGGGGGGGGGGGGGAGGGAGGAGGCAAGAGCACTTCGCCCCTGTTTCCCTCTTTTCTTATTCTTTTTCCTCTTCTTTCTTTCCTTTTATCTTCCCTTTCCCTTTTTTCCTTCTCTCTGTCTCCCCCATCAAAGAGACCACTCTGTAATCAAGACCATTCCATTTCATTTAATACATTTTCGATATACTTAAATTGGCAACTATTACCTTCTGTCCGAGATCTTCATTTTAAACGACTGATGCGAAAGACTAGTCGACGCACCCTTTCGAGAAAAGCCCCCCCCCCCTGCTTTCATCGAAAGGGTGTGTTAAAATGGTACTCCGCTCTCAACGCACCCTTTCGAGAAAAGGCCCCCCTCTTTTATCGAATGGGTGCGTTGAGCACACCACACCGCGCCGCACCGCACCGCACCCTTTCGATGAAAGCCCATATTTGTTGTATTGACCTACAGCGTATTATATTGGAGTAGGCCCTAGATTAAAAAGAAAAAAACCTCGAGGACGCCCTCTGTTGTCCTTTGAGGGTCAGTTCCTAGCTGAGCTGATGTCCTTTTGAGTTTGTCCTTTCTCGTTTTCGTGCTTGATGTCTATTTGCTTACCGTAAACCAAAACGCCCTCTGTTGTCCTTTGAGGGTCAGTTCCTAGCTGAGCTGATGTCCTTTTGAGTTTGTCCTTTCTCGTTTTCGTGCTTGATGTCTATTTGCTTACCGTAAACCAAAACGCCCTCTGTTGTCCTTTGAGGGTCAGTTCCTAGCTGAGCTGATGTCCTTTTGAGTTTGTCCTTTCTCGTTTTCGTGCTTGATGTCTATTTGCTTACCGTAAACCAAAACGCCCTCTGTTGTCCTTTGAGGGTCAGTTCCTAGCTGAGCTGATGTCCTTTTGAGTTTGTCCTTTCTCGTTTTCGTGCTTGATGTCTATTTGCTTACCGTAAACCAAAACGCCCTCTGTTGTCCTTTGAGGGTCAGTTCCTAGCTGAGCTGATGTCCTTTTGAGTTTGTCCTTTCTCGTTTTCGTGCCTGATGTCTATTTGCTTACCGTAAACCAAAACGCCCTCTGTTTCTTCTGACCTGTACTTTGTCTATTTTGCTCTGACCTTTGATTTATTCTTTGTTAATTGGTCCTTTCTTCTGGGTACTTTGTCTATTTTGCTCTGTCCTTTGTTTGTTTGTATGCTTCTTTGTTTGTTTGTATGCATCTTTGTTTGTTTTTGTGACTGTTGATATTGGCCCCTTTGGCGCTCCATACGATCGTGCATGCGCGCTGCATCTAAAAAAGTCATAAAAACAACGAGACCTAAGTTCACGCACGGGGGTTAACAGCTGATTTATACAAAAATACGATCCATCAAAAATAAGGTAATTTGATAATTTGCAAGGCAAAATATCATACAACCAGACGGTACCACTTATTACTTACAATTTTGAGGATATCTGCTCTCAAAATGAAGATTTCCAGACCCTTATCGGTAAGTTGGTAATTTTTCGGAACGGACGCAAATAACTGCAAAATGTGCCGATCTTTTGTCAATATTTTCACAATTTCGCACCCAATTCCAAAGAAAATTTCGTTTCTGGGTAATTTTATGATCCTCTTTCCATTGGTGATATCAGATTTTCGAAATCTTACCGATTTTTTGAGAAAGCGAACTTTGGTCACGCGCGAACTTTGGTCACACAGCCATACATTAAAATGGATTGAAAACGGCTCTGCGTGAGGGCCTCGCAAAAGCTCCATGAAACGGGCCCGCTTCTTTTACTTTTGCAATGCATATTGGCACGAACTTAGATCAAGATCTATCGGCAGATGTTGTTTTTTTGTTTTTGAGAGTTTATTTTCGTCTTCATGTCAACAATGCAAGATAAAATTGTCGGTAAGATCGATCGAGATTCAATTGTAGACCAATCCTTCGCACACATACGGTATTCTCCATCGCTCAAACCATTTTTTAACATGTAAACCTATGGGGTAACCATGGAGTAACCATGGTTATTAAAAATAGTGAAATGTTTTATGCATGGTTACCGAGAATTTTACAGGAACAGTTGAAGTTTATGAATGCAATTCGACCAATCAGATGGCTGGATTTCTTAAGTGAGGTATATAATTACAAATAGCTCCGTTTAGTCTCATTTCACAACGTCCCCTATCGTCAGAGTCAGCAGCCTAACATGTTAGCCTATGGAATTTTACCCCAAAAATCGTTAAAAATTCTTCTTTTTTTTTAAACGAAAAGCACATCCACCCCGACGTACGTTATCACTAGCTCTTTCATTGGAACCCTCCCTGTCTGTCTGTCTGTCTGATCCCCCTCTCTTTCTCTCTATACCGTGTTAACTGCTCATGCACGGAGAATATGACATCACTTCTCAATACAGAATTCCTTAAAGTCGCGTGATTCCAGTTTTATAATAGCGGATGCGGTCACTTCATGCGAGATTTCAATCAATATGAGATCGAAAATATTAACATGGAAATATTGCCCTTATTTTTCCTCCGCGAAACAAATAGAATGTCGACTTTGAACTCTAAGGCCCGAATTCACAAACGAGGTTTGTCGACAAACCTCCTTTTGTTTCGACAAACCTCCTTTTGTTATTTACAAACCAGGTTGACGTATGACGTACATAAACCTCGGTTTGTCGACAAACCTCCTTTGTGAATTCGGGCCATATAGGCCCGAATTCACAAAGCAAGGTTTGAGCTCAGACCAAGGTTTGAGCTCAAACCTTCTTTTGTTCCGCCAAACCTCCTTTTGTTATTTACAAACCAGGTTTGTAAATAACAAAAGGAGGTTTGAGCTCAAACCTTGGTCTGAGCTCAAACCTTGCTTTGTGAATTCGGGCCATCGTGTCACACGTACAAGACTCCTCGAAACCGTCGTAAGTACAATTCGCCGACGTTCCGTTGAATCGCGTGTTTATACAAAAAACGCATTTCAATGAGACGTATAGGTGAACTTGCACCTATCACGTTTTTTTTTTAATTGAATTTATTAAACCATATAAATATGTAGAAGCAAAGCATACTTTAGAAAATAGAATACATAAAACATACAAAATACAATGCAAATATATTGTCAGGACCACAAAAGAAGCAAGTTTTTCCTAAAAAGGCCACCTACAATAAGCAAATTAAATAGAGTATAATTTAGTCACCATTCCCCCAAACACACGCGCGCACACACACACACACACGCACACACACGCACACTCCCGCACACGCAGAGACACACATACTGGAACATGTGCGCATTTATAGAGCTCTTCTGGTGCAATGGAAGAAAAAAATAGTAAAAGAAAGAATTAAGTCTATTTATTTTCATAATCAAAGTTTACATTACGAAAAGGTTTGGTTTGTGATAACTGTAAAATACATTAATTAAAGGAATAACACGCAAAACATCAATAAATCTCACACATCTTCTCTCTCTCTCTCTCTCTCTCTTACCTCTATTCTCCTCTTTCCCTCGCACTCAACTCACATCTCTCTCTGTATTTCTCCCCCTCTCTTCTTCATCTCTCTCTCTCTCCTATCTCCCTTCTTTCTCTCAAGAGCCCCATCTCTCCCTTCTTTGTCTCATTCTCCATCCCACTATCTCTCTTTCTCTCCTCTCTCTCTCTCTCTCTCTCTTGGCCAATTTCAGGAAATCATTATTTTCCCTTTTACCCCATTATACCAATCAGTGTCAATCTTGATAACGTAGCCAATTAACTTATCCGTTGTCGTTCCATCACGAACATGTCAACCGTAAGTATAAACTCTGCTAATTATCTAGACAATTCACTCAGCTATAAAGTGCCTCGCTTCTGATAG
Source organism: Strongylocentrotus droebachiensis (assembly GCA_035222895.1). Taxonomy (NCBI): domain Eukaryota; kingdom Metazoa; phylum Echinodermata; class Echinoidea; order Camarodonta; family Strongylocentrotidae; genus Strongylocentrotus; species Strongylocentrotus droebachiensis. The sequence goes on along the minus strand of JAVYIG010001101.1, from coordinate 282,765 downwards.
ACTCTGCCATTCTGTTATCCATACCCAGTAGATTTATTGTAGTCCGTTAAAAAGGGTTTTGGTCATCCTCTCTAATATTCTGATAATTTCTCCGATGTTCTTCTTCTTTTTTAACCAAATTAAAAAACGATTAATCTATATTAATCCGTATTTGGATGATCTTTTCAGGGTGACAAATTGGTTTTGGAGCTTAGGGGAATTGTGGACAATTGTTTCCAAACGAAAGTTGCCGAATGGTTGTAAGCATTAAACGACATTGATCATATGGACATTAGAATCATTATGATGATGAACAGGACATCGCATGGTCAGTGCCATCTTGGCAGAACTGATGATGACGAGAAAGGCGATAACTACATCACCCAAAACATCATTGTTAACTTAACCTATTACATAATGGTGTTGGTCCTCGGACTCCCGGGCAATGCCATCATTATCCAAGCTTACGCGTGGAAGAAACGGAAGGCGAGCACGGATATCCTCATCATGGCTCAAGCGATAGTTGACTTCGTCGCTTGCTTATTCACGCCTGTTTTCATTATCAGAAGCGGTTTCCCGAAACTGATTACGACAGGTTTGTGTCGGATGTCATTACTTGCAGAACAGGCACCCGCTTTCTTGTACCTTTTCCTCACCACGGTAATCAGCATCGATCGCTACGTGGCCGTGTGTCATCCTCTACGACGTCGAATGAAGGTGCGTATGACCATTGTATTAGTTACTCTGTGTGTGGTCGTCAGCATCGTGTTCAACATTCCGCTTGCCGTTTTAGCTGAAGTCCGATTTTCCGATACAGTCAAAAGAAGGCTATGCGACATTTCCTTACATAAAGTGTCTTACCATGTCGTTATAGCGGCGACGTGTTCGACATATGCATTGTTTATCTTGTCGATTATGACGACGACTGTTCTTTATGCTTTCATATACAACTTCCTCCGAAAGAGGGCAAAAATTCACGCCGGCCTTGTGGACAATGAGCTGCCAGTAGCTACCATCAGTTCAAAGAACCAAAGCACTGGTACTCTCGATTCCAGCTCGACAGCAGACCACGCATTCATGCCCGGTGCAGAAAATAAAGATTTCGGCAAAGTTACAGCCACTAAAACAGCAGTTCAGCAGTTGCATGTAGCTCCTGATGGATGTTCAAATAACGCAAATCTTACATCGGCACCAAGTAGTAAAGTCATGGATTCGCATTTCATGTCTCCCATAATTGAACCGTCTCAGGACAACCTGAAACAACTCCCTCTACAACAAACCCTCACTGAACCACATCACTCACCAGCGTCATCGCCCAAAAGATCTCTTTTTAGACGTCGTGGTACGAACCAGCGAAATGTACTCAGGAAGAAGCAGGAAGCTGACTATGGAAGGAAAACAACGCGCATGCTCCTAATTATATCAACATTCCTCTTTCTCACCTGGACTCCAAGCATGATCATCCCCATTATACCTCGTTCGATAATTTCAAACGGTAGGCACATTCCTGGATTCGTCCGCATTATTGACATCCTACTCAATCTCAAGCTCACTAACCACATCGTCAACTTCTTCGTCTACTATTGGGTCAGCAACAGTTTCAGAAGAGACGTGAAGGAGTCGTTTAAGAAATATAGTGGCAGGGAATAGTTATGAAGATATAGATCTTCCGATGACAAAGATCTTCTGATGACGTAATCTTTAGTTGAGACCAGGGGTCTAAACGGCTGCCCTTAATTCTCGTTCAGATATGAGCCGTCAAAACCACAGTGGCTCTTATGAAGATATAAATATAGATCAACAGTCTTCTGATTTATGTAACATTGTGACTGGAATTCCTCAAGGGAGTATCCTTGGCCCACCATTGTTTCTACTATTCATTAATGATCTTCATTTTGCTTCTAATAAATTGTCAGTTATATTATTTGCTGATGACACAAATATGTTTTTGTCTGGTAAATCTGTTCAGCAACTGAATAGGGATTTGAAAACAGAATTGGAGAAGGTTTCTTGCTGGTTTAATGCTAATAAATTAAAGGTCAACATGACTAAAACTAATTATATGGTGTTAAAAGGTAGAAATATCAATTTCGATGTTGATGAATTACATGTGCAATTAAATGATGAATATTTATCCAAAGTATGTTCAACAATTTTTTTAGGAATATTATGTAGATGAAGGCTTAAACTGGAAGACACATGTCAACCACATTGCCTTCACGATGACTGACAAACACATGCATGATTCCATTTTAGTATAGGTTTTCCCGGCAAATTTCTCCAAAGCAGCAATCAATTTCATTAACGTGCATTTATGTTCGAGCAAATTTTCTCCACTCGTTGCTGCCCTGTTTCATTTAAAACTTGTTGCATTCAGTCTCGTTTCTAGTCACCGAATTTTCTAAACATGCACATTCAAATTAAAGCTTGGTTCAGTCAATTTAGAAATGCGTAAGGGTCATTCAATTTCGCCAAAGTTGAGTGGGAGGAGAATTCTTTTGCGAATTGCGGTTTCATTTTCTTCTATGGGCAACCTCATAATCATAGTGTGAGTCCTGATGTTTATTCATATATTCAGTATTTCATGTTAATTTATTTTTTTCTTTTTCTCTATGATCTTTGCTGACGTGATTTCACATTACACAATCTTCTTATTTGTCTGATATAATTATATTTCATTCTCTGTTTTCTATTTCTTTCGACATTATTTAGTTTTGTTGAAACACCTCTTTATTCATATCTTCATATTTTCTATTTTACATGTCTATGAGGTTATTTGTTAAATGGTTTGTTTTCATCAATCTTGATTGAGTAGGTGATCTTTCTATCTTTCCATTTAAGATCTTTTTCTTTTTTCATCATTGTATTTTGTTTTCATCGTGTCCATGTCTATTAAAGCTGAAGTCTACCTCTGATCAGGATCTTTATATATATATATATAGCTTGCACTACTTGTACCGAATACGCATATCATTCCTTCAAGTAAACTTTGCATGAAATTATTCAAACAGAAGTATATTAAGTGACAAATTAACATCAAATGAAAAGCAATGCACAAATGTCACATATGTATGCCTAATCAAGAAATTAAATGCACGAATGCATACCATCGTCTGTCCGGCGCGAATTTGAATACTCTTTGCACGCTTTTCTAAATTGAATGCTCGTTATTATGGGCCGCCGTTAGGGCCAATATTAACAACCACAAAAACAGACAAAGATGCATTCAAACAAACAAAGGTCAAAGCAAAATAGACAAAGCAACCACAATAAAGGACAATTTTACAAACAAAGGACAAAGCAAAATAGACAAAGCGACGAGAAGGACTATCTCACAGGCAAAGGATGAACTGAAACAGACATAACAGCCTCGTACGAACTGACCCTCAAAGGACAACAGAGAGCGTATTTGATTTACGGTAAGCAAATAGACATCAATTACGATAGAGAAAGGATGAAGTACAACTCACATAACATCATCGTACGAACTGACCATCAAAGGACAACAGAGGGATGGCTTAATTGGGCTAGCTAGTTCATCTGCGCAGTTACTTAATTGTTTAAACAATGATTTGAAATCAATAATTATCAATCAAATTGCACAGACTATTTAGCCCACTTAACAAGTGCCGATTTCATATTTTTAGTCCCCAAAATGATCAATCATTCTCACCTCGTCTTCAATAATCTTTCATATTATAATTCCCCCCCCCCCCTCCAATACCCTTCTTTCAATTTTGCCTTGTTCTTTTCATTTTTACACTCGACGCCACTGATTTTTGTTTGTCATTAATTAGCCTCCCTCCCTACCCCACCCCATCCCTCCCCGACAGTAACATTTCAATCCAATACCCCCTTCCAATACTTATATTTCCATAGGCCCTATTGCCCCCACCCCCAACCCCCCAACCCCCCAACCACATTACAGCTAGGCATGTGCATGCAACCACACGTACCTCCTTGTGCTTTATAGCTGGCTGGCAGTAGTGTCTTAATCTTGGGCCAGCTTACTTAATTCTCGAAAGTCCGTGGACATCCTATAGGAACGCGTGTTAATTTATAACACACGCTTATAATGGTATGTCTAAGAAGTTAGAATTATGATGGTTCGAGAAACCGCCCCCCCCCCCTCCCCTGATTGACAAGCAACAAAGCAAGCCAGACTAGGTTGGCGACTAAGTAGACTAAGTTTGTTATTGACACACTTAAGATTATTATATTAGGTATACCAGACCAGGAAGTATAAAGAGGACTACCTGACCGTGTTATCTAGTAGAAAGTCATTCCTTTTGATACTGATATAAACTGTATATGAAGGCCGCATGGTCAGTTACCGTATTTAACCGAAACTCCCTCTGTTGTCCATTGACGGTCAGTTCGTACGATGCTGTTATGTCTGTTTCAGTTCATCCTTTGCTTGTGAATTTGTCCTTCTCATCGCCTTTACTATTTTGCTTTGTACTTTGTTTGTAAAATTGTCCTTTCTTCCGGTTGCTTTGACCTTTGTTCGTTTGCTTGTTAATTGTACCTTCTTCTGGGTACTTTTTCTATTTTGCGTTGACCTTTGTTTGTTTGGATGCATCTTTGTCTGTTTTTGTGGTTGTTATAATGTTAATGTTGGCCCTAACGGCGGCCCATACGTTTTGCACGTCTCCGTGACAAGAGCAAGACATCGCATGCTACTAAATCAAATTGAATGACGATATTAGCTTTTTTAATGTTGATCTACATAGTCATTCAATTTCGCACGAACTTGAATGAACGTAACGTTAATTCGGATGCTAAGTTTACGAAGTTGGGCGGAAAAACCTATATTAAGAATATGACATTCGACTTAAGTTCGCTTGTCATCAGCAGATAATATTACCGGGGGAAAAGTATCATGTAAGCAATATCAAGGCATATAATAATGTCTCATAACGCCTACTGATGACAGCCAATCTTGGTCTACTCTGTTACGAAGAAAAGGCTTAACCGATTACAATGTATCATAACTGCAGCCCTGTTTATCACGCTCTCTCTCCCTCTCTCTATCTCTCTTTCTCTCTTTCTCTCTCTCACTCTCTGTCCTTCTGTGTCTATCTCTTTCTCTCTCGATGTATGTATACTTATACAATTTTCGGTGTCGTGTCATTCAAATGTTCAGTCGAGACTCTTTTGAAAACGCGACGACTTACCTCGCATAAACTACCGGGGAGCTAGCTCTTCCCGCCATTTCCCTTATTCATGTTAGGAGATGACGGTTTATCCAATCCCGTTTGTCATTTTCCTACTGGCGTTACGCGTATCTCAGCCACAGCGCTAATTCGACCCAAGAGCGACCAAAAACCGACCATTACGTTGGCCATTTGGGCTAATGTAACTTTTTTGTTTTGTCTGTTATCGGTTTGCCGTATGTCTCGTTGATGCGACTGAGGTATTAAAGAGCACCCAGGTGACATTTTAGACTTAAAACGAACGCAGATCCTCTACATATTCAAGCAGTTCTTGGTATAAAGTATTCCTGATTTTTATTACAAACAATAAGCCTGCGATGGATCACATAAATTTGACGAAAGAAGCTCGTTGGAGTTCGTTGGAGATCGTGAATGAAACCTCGACCGAAATGTATCAATATGAAACAATAGACAAAGGCGATATGAAGAATAACGATAACGGTGATATTCCAGTAGGTGAATTAATATTTCATCTTCTCATACTACTATTAGGGTGTCCGGGGAATGCCATCATCATCCAAACTTACGCATGGAAAAAACGGAAGACGAGCACGGATATCCTGATCATGGGCCAAGCGATAGTCGACTTCGTCGCTTGCTTATTCATGCCTGTTTTCATAATCAGAAACGGTTTCCCGAAACTGATTACGACAGGTTTGTGTCGGATGTCACCACTTACAGGAGAGGCATCCGCCTTTGTGTCCCTTTTCCTCACCATGATAATCAGCATCGATCGCTACATGGCCGTGTGTCGTCCTCTACGACCCCGAATGACGGTGCGTATGACCATTATATTAGCTACTGTGTGTGTGGTCGTCAGCATCGCGTTTAAGATTCCGCTTGCCGTCTTAGCTGAAGTCCGATTTTCCAAAAGAGTCAAAAGAAAGCTATGCAACATTCCCTTGCGTCACGATTCTTATCATATCGTTGTAACGGTGACGTGTTCGAAATATGCATTGTTTATCTTGTCGATTATGACGACGACTGTTCTTTATGCTTTCATATACAACTTCCTCCGAAAGAGAGCAAAAATTCACGCAGGCCTTGTAGACAATGAGCTCCCAGTAGCTACCATCAGTTCAAATAATCAAAGCACATGTACTCTCGACCACACTTGTATGACCTGTGCAGAAAGCAAAGATGTCGGCGGAGTCACAGCCACCAAAAAAGCAGTTCAGCATTTGCATGTAGCTACTGAAGGATGTTCAAACAACACAAATCGTACATCGGCACCAAGTAGTAAAGTCATGGATTCGCATTCCATGTCTCCCATAATTGAACCGTCTCAGGACAACCAGATACAACTCCCTCTACGACGAACCCTCGCTGAACCACATCACTCACCAGCGTCATCGCCCAAAAGATCTCTTTTTAGGCGTCGTGGTACGAATCAACCAAAGGTACTCAGGAAGAAGCAGGAAGCTGACTACGGAAGGAAAACAACGCGCATGCTCCTCATTATATCGATATTCCTCTTCCTCACCTGGACTCCAAGCATGATCATCCCCATCATCCCCCGTTCCATAATTTCTGACATAAGGCACATTCCACGATTCCGCACCCTTCTTGACATTCTAATCGCTCTCAAGCTCACTAACCACATCGTCAACTTCTTCGTCTACTATTGGGTCAGCAACAGTTTCAGAAGAGACGTGAAGGAGTCGTTTAAGAAATGCCGAGGCAGAGAATAGTTATGAAGCAAAAGATCTTTTCATGACATAGATCTTCTGATGACGTAATCTATAATAAAGACATGGGTCGAAACAGCTGCCCTTAACTCATAGCCTGCCATAAGGCTGCTAGCACGCTATTGTTAAGATGCCATGTACACGCTAGCAAGCTATTGCTCCTCTGCTTCTTGCATGTCTGCACGCATATGTAATATCAGTTATTGTTCATGCCCATTGGACTGTGCCTAGTGTTTTGCACGCGCTATTCATAGAACCATCGCGTTAATAGGATTATCTCCAAAACAATCTGGCACAGGGGGATTTGAGGCTTGGCCCGTGGGGATTAGCCCTGTGGCGGGATAAGAGTTAATGCTCGTTCAGATATGAACAAGAAAATTAACAAGTGGTATAGTTTCTCGAGTTATCATAAATTAACAATAAACATTGTAGCTTGTATATACAGTGGTAAATGATATTATAACAAATAATTATATGACACGTACCAGCCTATGTTTGACAATAAGAAACGGAAATGATAATTTCGATATTGATTTCGAACAACCTCGGTTTGTAGGCCTATAGACGGCGCGAGGCAGAGATACTTTCCCGGATGAAACCTTATACGACACATCTCTTCTGCAAACTCTGCAAGTATAGTGAGATAATCTCGAAATATACTTTGGAAATTTGAATGCATAAATGATAAGTATTTTACTGTGTCGAACAATAATTATCTCTTAGATTTCATTCGCAATTGCTCATAACTGTTTTCGTGCAATGTTCCTATTCTTGGTTGGTACAACATGATCTTGTACATTAGTAAGTACATTGAATGAAAAAGTCAAAACGCTTGATTTTTATTTTGTTAGACTAAATGAAAGAAACATTAAAGACATAGTATAGTATTAATTACTGCTTTGAGAGACATAGTTGTTTTTATATGCTCAAAGGAAGGTTAAAATCGAGCTATTGCCCGAGGCTTGCCGAGGGCAATAGCTCGATTGTAACCTTCCCGAGAGCGTATAAAACCAACTATGTCTCGAAAATTAAAGCAGTCACTAATACTGTTATATACTGAAAAGGGTCATACATGTGCGACTTACCAATCATGGTAATCAAGTTTGTTTACGCTATCGAGACCTAGTCTAGTAGACAGATCAAGATATGGTTGACCCCACAAAATTGCAACAAAAGGTTTTTAAACGGTTTCTAGTAGTATTTGACCTCAGGAATAACATACTAAAAGTATACCAAAATCAAAGGTTCAGAAAGCTGTTATTTTCAAGATGGCGTCCAAGATGGCCGCCGATACCTTAAAATGGCCATAAATCACTTATTAACCATCCTAGAGACATAATTGGGGTGTCTTTCCCATGGTTTTTGGGGTCAGAGAATCCATAAAGATAAGTTAGAACGTTAAGCAGTGGTTCAGGAAACCACGAAATCCAATATGGCGTCCAAAGGCCACAAAACCACTAAGATTTTTCAATAGAGGGCGCACTTTAAAAACAGGAAATGAACTTATAATGTTTATCTCTCACCTTATGGTGTCACCGCCCCCCCCCCCCCCAAGAAAAAGGGTCAATTCAACTATTGACAGGTCATTGTCAACACTGAGGGAGTGGCCAGGGGGGGGGGGGGTGGGAGTGACAAAGACAAAGTAACAACTTAATAACAATATCTAGACACACATTCATACTACCATACAATTAAAAATGTTAAAGACCTCCTGTTGTTCATGTCATCTTATAGCGAATACACATGCAGATCTTCAGCTTCCTTCATTTTGATAAGGAGTGTACTTTAGTAAGGAAAAATCGTCTTCTGCTTCACTATCAAGTGACTCGTTCTATGGATTGTAGCATACATCAAGTTGGCAAGGGCCACACACACACTGTTACATGGTAGTCTGTAACATCTGCAGATACGGCAAGGTGTGCTACAAGCAGTACAACAATTGCAATGAATCAACTTGAGAAGATTACTAGGTACAGCTTTCGTATTCAACATCATTGTATTCTCATTTCCAGCCCCAGTCTGTGACGTCCATGTCTTATAATTCACTTTCCATCCATGCCATGACTTGGTAGTATGTTCTGAGGGAGTGGAATTGGTGGAGGCTGGCGTGGGAGGGAGTCGCATTGGCAATTTTCTTGACATACAAGTTGTATCGTAATGATGCAAGTGAGTCATTACAGCAGCAACCAAACATGAAAGACATTGCTTTGATAACAAGTTCCTCTATTAGACGATCGACGTCCTTTTAATGCACTCTCTTGAGTGGCGTCACACGTATCAGTCCACGCAAATCTAAAAGTCCCTATTGATCAATGTCACCAGGACAAGCCAGTCATGGATACAATGCTGCTTCCAAGTAATCTAGAAAATTGGTTTTAATCTGTAAATAAGGAGGTGAGTAGGGCAGTAACTAGGCCTGTCTTCCTCATCTCGAGTTTGCCAATTAAGTTATTTTCAGACACGGGGTATTATTAGCACGACATTTACCTTCAGTTGGCAGCTGGGCTGAGCACACTGTCTTATGCAGCTGTCGTTAGCTACGTTGAAAATGGACTGCATGGTTTATTAACCACCGGTATAGGCACTGACAGATCCAATCCAATCCAATCCAGTCCGGGAATGTGTAGAGCGTCAAAGTCTACTTGCCGAATCAAGATTCATGACTTCAATAGAGGGGTAGATCCCGTACGCCCCAAACATGCATGTGTGAGTTAGCCAAAAATATTAAGGACGAGTGACCGCCTCTCGCCCCCAATTGCCATCCAACGTAGTAGAAATTCTTCACCTGAAACAAATCATGCTCTTCATATGCGTGATGGGTAAAAATGACTTGATTGTTGTATCATAGATCAAAGACCATTAAAATGAAACTGAAACCATTGAGTGACATGATCATCCACAGGAAAATACCACGTTGCCCAAAAAGCTGGAATAATTCATTTTCTCACCTCTTTTCAGAAAAATATTGTGACAATATGCTTTATTCTTGATAATTAAACTGTATATCTTATCAGAACTTTATTGAACAATCCGTATGACTTAACACAGTTCTGAGGAGATGTTTGTTTGTAGGTTTGATTTATTCATTTCAATATGGTATCAAAATAAACCTGCCTTCGGCCGCTGGGATGTTTTTCGGCAAGTCTGTATACAAAAGAAAGGACGACATTCCAAAATAACATCACTTACAATTACAAATTATTTACAACAAAAAAATACAAATTACAAAAACAAAATAGAAGTTATATGCAATTTTAGAAAAAGAGAGATGGAAGGGAAAATAGAGGCAGAAGAAAAACTCATTAGCAAGATTATGTTGAATGCATTTTACAAATGCCGTTATTTGGGTTTACGTTTTTACAATTTGAGGGAGGTCACATTATCAAAATCAAAAATAGATCATATTGACAATCATTTCATGGAAATATATAAGAGACAATTATTCCACATTTATGGATCGTGTATGATACGGAGAAAAGTATTGAAATACACAGACAAACACAACACACAAAGAGAGCGAGGGATGGGAGAGAGGATTAGAAGCTAATCAAAAGGCAAGTCGAGGGACGAGGGACTTTTATGTTGGAAATGTGTGATTTACTAAGGAAAGCATCATCAGCATCAATATACATCAATAGAGCCTTCTCTCGTGCAGGTCCATGTCTTTCGAATAACCTCCAACTTAAGAGCCATACATTACCGGCCCTGCATAATGTTATGAGCGATTTCAAAGCGGCTCTAAAAAACATACCTCTTTCTAAGCATTGCCCTTGATTCATGACTGACATACACATGCAACATTGCATTTGGGTAATAAGCAGGGGTGGCGATCCCGGGGGGCGGGGGGACACGCCCCCCTCAGTTTTGTTTAGGGGGGATCGTCCCCCCGGAAAATTTGAAAAAGTGCACCCCAAAAATGTATAGCAAATACTGACTAAAGACTGCACCTGCAGCCCTTTTTATCACGCTCTCACTCTCTCGCTCTCTCTTCCTCTTTTTCTTCTTTTTTACCTTGATTCCCCCCCCCCTATTTTTTTTTCCCGCTTTCTGGCTATAAAAGTCATTTTTGTCTCTGAAGAGACATCGGAGAGTCCTTTAAGAAGTGTAGAGGCGAAGGTTAGTATATATAGAAATCGCAAACTTCGATTTGGTTAACTTCATTGGTTACCTGCAAAATAAATTAGTTAATCAATCACTTTTTACTTTAATTTTCACTGTCTCTCTTTCTCTTTGCCAAACTTACTCTCTCATCCCACCATCATGTTGAAGATGAATTACTACGATTCATAAAGGTCGCTCTTGCTCTGAGAAACACCAACCACATTGTCAACTTCTTCACGCCCCCCCCCCCCCTCACTCTCTTTCTCTCTCTCCTTCTCTCACGGTATCTCTCAACACACACACATACACATTACACAAACACGCACACATTCTATCTTTCATTCTATACCTGTTTCTTGTCGCTTTCTCTCTTTGTTTACTCTCTCTCTCTGTTTATTTCTATTTTTTTCTTTTCCGTCAAAATAATAACGATACATCCAACCTTGTATGCTCCTACAATGCCCCACTATCAAACGAGGCAAACGAATCAAACGATGAACAAGGGCAGAGAGTTTTCCTATGGCGTCCTAGTTTGCTCTGTTTGACCCCAATTCGTGATATCAGGACATCTCTGTTCATCGGTGCCATAAGCGACTCATCAGTGTTCGGTGTAAAAGCATAAACTGATATAGACTTCATGAGGAAGAAAACAGACGATGGGCGGGTGTGGGTGGAGAGGGTGGGTGGGGGAAAGTTTGTGAGTATGTAAGGGAAATGTGTGAGTGATTTACTGTCCCATACTTTATCAACAATAAAGAAAAAATATAAAAAATCTTAACACTAAAATTATTTTATTTCCTTATTATTTGATCTGATATAAGCTCTAGTAGGGCTTTCAATTTCACATATCATCGGTTATTCTCTCTTCTTTGAAAATTTGACTTAATTTATGATAATTTTATGCTTATATATTTCGTATCCTACAATTTATTTGATCACTTATCGACATTTAATATTGTATAATTACAAATAAGTTTCATTTCTGTGTTATATTGCAAATGTCATTTGATATTAATTTTATGTAAGCATTTTGCATGTTTTGATTGAGTCATGGAAATAAAATTATTTGAATTGAATTGAATACTTTGATGATATCAGTAAAGTATGGGACAAAATACCTTGGACTCGACCATTCACAAGTTTCAATCAGATATCACGGCCCCTTTCTGTTTTGAAAATATAATACGACCATGTACAATGGGAATGACGATATTAAGAAATGCATTAGAAACACGAAAATATGATAAGGGAGTATTCTTAATGATAGCATTGGACTGACTCGATATGTGTAGATTATGGATGAACAAGGATCTGGAAATTGATTTAAAAATCGAGCATTTGTATATTTATAATGAACATTATGAGCGGATCAGGTAGGGTATGTTGGAAACTAAAATGTTGAACATCATAAAGGAGTAATGTCCATTCTGAATGCTTCTTTAATATTCCCATGACATACATTATATTTGGGATATTGGAGCTGGATTTCAGAAAACCTGCAAACGGTAGGTTCATGACAAATAAACAATTAACAACTTTTAGTGCAGTTGACTTTTGTGTCTGTAATTCTACTTCCGGTTGAATCTTGAAAGACAATTCCTCAGTCACAGATTCAATTCAATAGAATTTCGAATTTATTGATCACGGACAAAACAATAATCATACAGTTAGCAAAGAAATCGTACTATTGGTGTTTATATATAAGAACAAAGCAATTCAGAACAATGAAATACCAAATTCATATAAAATTTGTAGAGTGTACGTGTGACATAAGCCCATATGAATTCTATCAAAGTTAATGTATATGACAACGGAAACATATTTCATGCATTTTTTTTTAAATATCAAAATACAATGTAGTGCAGTCAGATACATGGATTGGGCCTCGGAAACCATTACGTGGAGGTAGGTAACTGTTATAATTACAATAATGATGATAACAATAATAATAACAATAATAATAATGATAATAATATGTCTTGTTTACCCATGTTATCCTCATCTGTATTAATACTGTCTTCCATGAGAGCCCTATCATATTATTACCCCGGCTTTGGAGATAGAGAGAAAAGATACAGAAAATAGGAAAGAAGGAGATCATAGGGGGTGGGGTAGAGGCAAACGTAACGTAGAGGGGATAACATTAGAGTAAGAAACATAATATGAAGAGGTAGAGAGGTAGTATAAGAAATGGGGAAAGACAAGCAAAGAGTGAGAGGAAAGGGGGGGTAAATATGAGAGAGAAGAGAGGGGTAGGACAGAAGATAACAAAGAGCTGGAGAAAGATAAGAAGTAAAGGACGGTGAAAACAAAAAATGGTGAGAGGGTGAGAGCGACTAGGCATGCCTATGAATGGTCGCATTCCGTTTTACCGATTGTTCATATTTCTGAAGGCTTGTTAATCTGAAGGTTCATTATTCATTATGTTTCCTATATGTTCATAAATCCGAAATTGAACATCGATGATCGAACATCATTATGATCCTGATTAAGAACCTCTACAAAATAATCGAACAAGGTTACATGCTTCATCTCTCTAACATCTCTCTCCTCTCTCTGTCACACACACACACACACGCACACACACAATAACTCTACACCCTTGTGTTAATATTACAAGGTAGGAACACAGAACATAAGGTGCATGTGTGTGTGAGTGTGTGTGCGTGCGTGTGCGTGTGTGTGTGAGAAGGGGGCATAGAGAGGGGATACACAGATAAAGAAAGCAGTTTGAGGGTGCGTGGGCGTGTGCGTTGTGTGAGTGTGTGTAGTTTCTCAAAAGCAACCACATACCGTAAGTGTCACTCTCCAGACTGTTTTATACCCGAGGGTATTTTGTCAATAAACCGAAGTTATGTAAATGATTTTTAAGTAGATTATAAATGCTCCTTCTACAACAAAGGATACCCCTAAAATCAGGATTAAAATATGGTTTCGGTACCTCATCTTATTGATCATTCAGCACAAAAAATCGGGGAAATAATCCCCTTTTTAGATTAAAATATACTATGCCACGTTGTATTTTATTGATGTTATATATTGCCTTTATTTTGCCAAATAAAATATACTGCAATGCTTCATGGGCTTCTAAACATCAGACTAAATTATTGAAACTACACAGGTTACAAAAGCGTGCCTTGCGATTTTGATCTCATTCTGATTACCGTGCCCCGTCACAACCTTTGTTTAGAAGATTTCAAACCCGAATGGCCCGAATTCACAAAGGAGGTTTGTCGACAAACCTAGGTTTATATGCGTCATATGACGCGTTTCGATGCGTTTCAGACCAAGGTTCAGACACACCTTGGTCTGAAACGCGTCGAAACGCGTCATATGACGCACATAAACCTCCTTTGTGGATTCGGGCCTCAATGTTTACGATATACACAAATTACAAACTTCTTTGATAATGCACCGGTTCACTACTAATACATTAACTGATGTTTTGAAAGAAATGTTCTGTACGAACTAAAATACACAATTACAATACAAGGAATTCCTCTAAGTTTCACCGGTGGAAAGTATCTTCCAGCACTGTTGCATTTTCTCTTCGCCATAATGGCCCTAAAGTTCAGAACTCATTACCACATTCTTTACAATCAATTCAGTTCACCAAATCGTTTAAACGTAAACTTAAGCAACACTTCTTGTCATAGTATAGTTCTTCTTAAATGATATCTTGCAAGCGTTGTTTGTCCCTTTACTCTTTTCCAGCAGACTGAGCTTTTTATAGGTTAATTATATTGTGACGCGCTCAGGGTGCGCCCATTCATCAAGCCCCTGTGGCTTTTACGGATGAAACTGTCATGTCTTCTTTTTCTTGTCTTGTTTTCTTCTTTTTTCAATGTATATATAAAGTTCAATGTATTTTTCTTTTCCTATTTTTTTAACAACAATGTATAATGTCATTTTTACTGTGATTGGAAACCAATAAAGTTCAATTCAATTCAATTCAAGAGCAGAGGGAGAAAGGAAAAAGGAAAACAATTTCAAGAAAGCCCATGACTTGTTTGGTTTATGCTCCATGCAGAGCAGACAAACTAATGAGATCGGTCACTGCTCAAATTATATTTATTATAAATCGATTGGTTTCAAATGCTGAAAGAAATCATTATGGTATTCATTGTGCATCGATCTTATCTTGACAAAAACAAAATTGATAGACAAAAATCCTTCGAAATAAAAATCAATTTCCTGCATTATCACAGCATATTTAGAAAACTATACTCCTATATATGTGTATAAAGAAGAATCTTTGCGAGTCTCATACTTTGTTATTTTCAACAGTTTATTGGTCAATTGCACGAATTTTCGAAAGACCCACTTCTTTTAGGCAAGGATTCTCTTTTTTTTAAATCTTATATATCTTAAAACAAGTCGTTTTTTTATTTACATCGAATATATAGAGAGAGGGGAGAAAGAGACAGAGAGAAAAAAAGGCAGAGAAAGAGAGAAGGGGAAGAGGAAGAGAGAGAGAAAAATAAATAAATATGAGAAATTACAATATAGCAAATGTCATTGATTGAAATTAAATACTAGGCCTATTTTAATCATGTAGAAATTAAGTCTATCATTTAAAAGGGACTAGAAACAGATAAACATAATGTAAACATAATTATTCAACCAGTATATATCCATCGGTACTGTATATTCTTAATCTCTCACATGCCTTTTACATGATCAACTTCTGACTGCATCTGTAATGTTTACACGACTCTTTGACGTCTCTTCTGAAACTGTTGTTGACCAAATAGTAGACGAAGAAGTTGACGATGTGGTTAAGGAGTCTGAGAGCGTTGAAGATCTGGATAGCGGCCAAATTTCCCCAAATTCGACTAGCTCCTAGACCAGCTGAACGTCGAATGATTGGAATTACAACCTGGGAGCCCACGTGACGAAAAAGAATACCGTTTTGATAAGAAGCATACGGGTCGTCTTCTTTCCGTAGTCGCATTCCTTTTTGCTTTTTAATTTCTTTTGTGGTGACGCCAGGGATTGTATGGGTTTTCTTTGACTTGTGTGTGACGGTAGGGGACTTTTATTTTCCAGTGACGTTTTAGTCATTGCACATGTGACATGCGAGCCGGAGGGCCAAGGCCTACGCCTGGGCAATGGCAAGATAATGTTACTTGAACATCCTGCTGTCTCTGAATGCAATGTAACCTCATTTGTTTGAAATTTGTTCTCGATACTCGTAACATCGGAGGCAGAAGTTCCTTCCTCCGTTTTTGCTTCCGCTGCGATCATATGGTTTTCCCTCAATCTGGAATCTTGCAAAGCGCCACTATAGATACGACAGTTACTTGAACTAATAGTAGCGACAACAGGATCCTTGCCCGTCAGGTCGGCGTGAATTTTTCTCTTACGAAGGGAAACGTAGATCAAAGCGTAAAGGACAGTATTCGTCATCGACGATAAAGCAAATAACACCAAAGACGACGTTGTTGTACCTAAGACGTAAGAGACATAGACGAAGCACAGGCTTCTTTCAATACTTCGGATGTGATGAGATTTAGTAAACACAGCAGCTGGAATGTTACTCACGGTGGAAACGACCGTACACAGTATCGCAATGAAAATGGACATACGTACCGTCATTCGTCGTCGTAATGGACGACACACAGCCATGTAGCGGTCGATGCTGATTGCAGTGGTCAGATAAAGTGAGGCGAAAGCCGTTGCATTATTGGCGAAGGATGCCGCTTGACACAAACTTGTAGTCGTCAGATCTGGAAATACACTGCGAATGATGAAGGCAGGTGAGAATACACAAGCGACGAAGTCGACTATTGCTTGAGCCATGATGAGGATATCCGTGCTCGTCTTCCGTTTTTTCCACGCGTAGGCTTTGATCATGACAGCGTTCCCCGGTAGTCCTAAGACCAACACCATCGTATAAAAGGTTAAGTTAACAACAGTAACAATATCTTTATCTTTCATATCATAGTTTTCTGTAGATGTAATCAAATCATTAGCTGAGTCGTTCATAGTTGTAAACAAAGTGTTCTGTTCCGAAGTCGAATTCGTGTGGTATCCCATGTTTTATTTCTCTCTTACGTCATTCTCTGTCTGAATTTAAATAATGTCCTACAAAGGGCCTACCTTTGGCAAATAAACTTTGCTGTTATAACAAACTTCTTGACATCTTGAATCGGAAAAATCGACGAATCAACACTCTGCCACCTCGTTCATCACCGTTAGCAGATCAACCGATGATTGGGTCGTGTTGCCTGAGTAATATTCTGGGCACAAATGATCTTGGACATGGATATTTTGCTACGTGCATCAAGAGTTGAGAGAGCTTGCCATGGCAGCAGTGAGGAAGTAAAAAAAAAAACATCATTACGGAGAGAGTGAGTAAAATTAGGGGATAGAGATGAGAAGAGATAGAGAGGGAGCGAGAACGTGACAAAGAAGGATATATTTGTTTGATGATATTTAATGGACACCATTATGTGATCAACATCAATAATATTGTGTGTGTCCTTAAAACCATTTAAGTCCTCGCTCTATTTTGCAATTATGTAATTTATCAGATGGCATGCATGTCTGATTTTGAAGGTTTAACATGTTAGTCCTGCTCATGTGTAAACCACTTTCTTTCTCTCTCTCTCTCTCTCTCTCCCTCTCTCTCTCTCTTCCTCTCACTGTATATATATATGTATACAGGGGCGGCCGAGCGACTTCCAAAGTGGGGGGGGGGGGCACCAAGAAAGAAGGGCACTTTCTGGATAAAAAGTTTAATGATGAGAGGATAGGGGGACCTTATCAAGAAAGAAAAGGAGCATGTGCCCAAGTACAAATAGTGAATATCACAGGTGAAAATGGGGCACTTCTTACAGGGATGAAAAAGGTGAGTCATAAGAATAGGAAATGGGCATTTGTCGACGGAAAAGAGGCCCCCATCAGATTTTGAACGGGGGATTTATAAAAAGGGGATAGGTCCCTTATTGGAAAGGAAAAGGGGCACGTATCATTGTTAAAAGGGAATTTATCAGAGGTGAAAAGAGGCATTAGTTGTAAGAAAATGGGTACCGATCAGATTTTAAAGAGGCATTTATCGGAGGTGAAGGGGGCATTTATCTGAAGTGAAAAGAAGTAACTTCTCGTACCTGAAAAGGGTCATTTACCAGAGAAGGGGCACTTATGAAAAGGGGAAGGGGCTGTTTTTTAATGGGTCACTTTTCATTGGGAAAAGGGGCACTTATAATAAAGGGAAAAGGGCACATGTGAAAATATAAGGTGCGCTTATCCGAGTTAAAATAGGGGTGGTTATTAAGAGAGGAAGGGGCACTTCTTACAAAGGAAAAGTGGCACTTGTCAAAGTAAAAGAGACACCTCTCAGAATTAAATAGGACAATTATCAGAGGTGAAGGGGGCACTTATCAAAAGTGAAAAGAGGCACTTCTCGTACCTAACTGGGGGACGCTTACTAGAGATTACAAAGGGCACTTATGAGAATGGAAAATGGGCACTTATTGCAAAGGAAAATGGGAACTTGTCGAAGGAAAAGGGGCACGTGTCCTAATACAAAGGGCACTTATCAGAGTTGAAAAGGGTAAGGGGCACTTTTACAATTAATAGGGGCACTTGTCAAAAAGGGGCACTATTTCTATGTAAAAAGGGGCACTTCTTAAAAAGTAAAAGGGGCATTTTTCCTATGTAAAATGGGGCACTTTTCGGGTGGTTGAAAAAGTGGGGGGGGGGCACTGTGCCCCCCTTGCCCCCCCCCCCCCCGGGAGGGCCGCCTCTGTATGTATATATAAATGTGAGGAAATGACTTATAGTACAACAGCTCTGGCAACTCCTGGCTTTGATTCCCGATAAGGACATTTTTTGAAACTTTCGCAAAAAATTCTGAAAGGGAGGTCAACAATGGGGAACTTTGATTTTAGCTACGCAAAATATTGTGACAATATGTTTTATTCTTCATAATTAAACTTAATGCCTATCATAATTTCATTGATCAAGCCGTATGACTTGACACAGTTCTGAGGAGATGTTTGTTTGTATGTTTGATTTATTTATTTCAATACGGTATTGAAATAAACCTTTTTCGGCAAGTCCGTACACAAAATAGGAGACGACATTCCAAAAATAACATCACTAACAATTATATACTATTTACAAAGAAACATTACAAATAACAACAAAAAAATATAAGATATATGCAGTTTTTAAAAAGAGAGGGATGGAAGGGAAAATAGAGGCAGAAGAAAAAACAAGATTCACCAACAAAAAGTATCATGAACGAATCTCGGTATCTTTTTAAAAACTAATTGGCAAGATATGTTGGATTCATTTGATAAAAGCCGCTACTTTGGTTTGCGTTCTTAAAGTTTGAAGGAGGTTATTAAAAGTCAACTTTATCTAAATCAAGAATAGATCATATTCTCACAATCATTTCAGGAACATAGTTAAGAAACAATTATTCCACGTTTATGGATCGTGTATGATACGGAGAAAATTATTGAAGTACACACACAAACACAACACACAAAGAGAGCGAGAGATGGGAGAGAGGATTCGAAGCTAATCAAAAGGCAAGTCGAGGGACGATTGACTTTTATGTTGGGAAATGTGAGATTTACTGGGGGAAGCATCATCAGCATCAATACAGTGCGTCCCAGAAAAAACGAAACCGAGAATTGTCGATGGTTTATCATAACTTAATCACATTTATAATTGATAAATCACACATATTTGTAAAGCTTGGATCCTCTTCTTTCATTTGGTGTAACTCATATAATACCTATTTCACGCATGACTGATTAAAATGAATTTGAAGAGAGGAAACCAAAAGGTCATTTGTCGGACGGTATCAGAATTTCAAGACGAAAATCACATTTCTAGAAAGGTGAGTTTCTGCCCTTTCATATGACACCTAAATCAGGAAAAATGAGCAAGGAATGACAAAGTTCCGTTTGTTTAAAGTAGTGCTTGCATTTCCATAATGTTATCAAACGAATTCGTTTTCACCACTTTCCTGCCGTAGCAACAAACAGAGTTGACAAATGACTTAACTCCATTTCGTTGACAATCAGCCGTAGACGAAAGACTTCATGCATGATTGATTGATTGATTTTTATTCGACAAGCTTCCAACATACAACAATATACAATAATAACAGATCAAAAATAAGTCAGCTTGAACAGGATAACCCACGAAAGCTCGAGAGCTTATTTCCAGTGGGGTCCCTTACAGACATGTATAAAATTAATAAGTTAAAATAGTAATATTTACAGACAGATAAGAAAATTAAAAGAACTACTTATTAAAGATAATAATAATAATAACAACATTAAACTGATGATAGAAATGATATTAAGTACAAGAAGAAAAAGAAGAAGGAGAAGAAGAAAAAGAGGAGAAGGAAGAAGAGGAAAATAATGATGAATTTGTAGAATTTCTATAACGTACGAAAACATAAGTATATACAACATGAAAAGGTATGAACCGACAGAAGAATAAAAATTTCAATCAAAAACATGGCTGATTGTCAACGAAACGGAGTTAATTCTGTTCTCAATTCTGCATGTTGCTACGGCAGGCACCCAGTGAAAACGAATTCGTTTCATAAAATTATGGAAATGCAAGCACTACTTTAAACGATACACCGATAATTTATATAACCTCAGGCCAGCTTGAAAACCTTTTGCTCTGTATATCTCAAAAGCTCAATAATCACATAGTCCAACGATAAATGGACTATGTGATTATTATCAATCTGGCCTGAGGTTATATAAATTATCGGTGTAAAAGCAATTACTGATATAGACTTCATGAGGAAGAAAACAGACGATGGTCGGGTGTGGGTGGAGAGGGTGGGGAAAAGTTTGTGAGTATGTAAGGGAAATGTGTGAGTGATATACTGTCCCATACTTTATCAACAATAAAGAAAAATAAACAAAATCTTAACACCAAAATGTAATTTTTCCTTATTATTTGATCTGATATGAGCTCTAGTATAGTAGGGCTTTCAATTTCACAGATCATCGGTTATTCTCTCTTCTTTGAAAATTTGACTTAATTTATGATAATTTTATGCTTATATATTTGGTATCCTACAAGTCATTTGATCACCTATCGATATTTAATATTGTATTATTACAAATAAGTTTCATTTCTGTGTTATATTGCAAATGTCATTTGATATTAATTTTGTGTAAGCTTTTGGCATGTTTTGATTGAGTCATGGAAATAAAATGATTTGAATTGAATTGAATACTTTGATGATATCAGTAAAGTATGGGACAAAATACCTTGGACTCGCCCATTCACAATTTTTAATCAGATACCACGGTCCCTTTCTGTTTTGAAAATATAATACTACCATGTACAATGAGAATGACGATATTAAGAAATGCATAAGAAACACGAAAATATGATAAGGGAGTATTCTTAATGATAGCATTGGACTGACACGATATGTGTAGATTATGGATGAACAAGGATCTGGAAATTGATTTAAAAACGAGCATTTTTTTTTATTTATAATGAACATTATGAGTGGATCAGGTAGGGTATGTTGGAAACTAAAATGTTGAACATCATAATGGAGTAATGTCCATTCTGAATGCTTCTTTAATATTCCCTGACATACATTATATTTGGGATATTGGAGCTGGATTTCAAAAAACCTGCAAACGGTAGGTTCATGACAAATAAACAATTAACAACTTTTGGTACAGTTGACTTTTGTGTCTTAAATTCTACTTCCAGTTGAATCTTGACAGAAAATTCCTCAGTCACAGATTCAATTCAATTGAATTCAGAATGTATTGATCATGGACACAAAAGTAATCAATGCAGTTAGCAAAGAAATCGTACTATTGGTGTTTATAAATAAGAACAAAACAATTCAGAACAATGAAACACCAAATTCATATAACATTTGTAGAGTGTCCGTGTAAAATAAGCACATATGAATTATAACAAAATGAATGTACATGACAAAGGAAACATATTGAATGAATTTGCTTTAAATATGAAAATACACTCAGTATATCAAAACAGATACATAAAAATGCGTCTGAACGCATACATGTATGACAAATATAAAAGATGGACATAGTCAAATTAGTAGTTGACAACACAAGTAACATAATTGGGGATCAGATTAAAGATCTATTTAAAGATCTTGTGAATTCGACCCCATTGTGATATATAAATTGCATTGAATATTGTTGCATGTACAACAACAATAGGGAAATAATACATGGTTCAGTCAGATACATTGATTAGGCCTCGATACCATTCTTTAAAATGGAGATAACTATACTACTACTACTAATAATAATAATATTAATAGCAATAATAACGATGATAATAATAATATTAGCAATAATAATGAAAACAATAATAATAATTATTATTATTATTATTATTTTTAAATAATGATGATATATGTCTTGTTTTACCCATGTGAACCTCGTCGGTATACTGCATATTTTACTCATGAGTGATTAAAAACAATTCGAAGAAAGGGTACCAAAAAGTCATTTGGCGAACAGTATCTGATAGATACCTCAAAGAGAAAATCACATTTCTAGAAAGTTCAATAAATGCCTATAGTCCAGGAGAGGGGGAAAGAGGGAGGGAGAGCAAAATTAGTATGTATGAGAATATCCAATACAGCAAATGTCATTAATTGAAATTAAAAACTAAATATTAAAAAAAAATACTTAATCATATCGAATTTAAGTCTTTATCATTTTAAAAGGGATTTGAAAAGGCAAAACGTAATGTAAACCTAATTATTCAACCAGTGCTTATCTACATCAGCACTGCTTACTATTTCTTTATGTCTCACACGCCTTTTACATGATCAACTTGTGGCTGCATCTGCAATGTTTACACGACTCTTTGACGTTTCTTCTGAAACTGTTGTTGGCCAAATAGTAGACGAAGAAGTTGACGATGTGGTTAAGGAGCCTGAGAGAGTAGAAGATCTGGATAACCGCCATATGTCCCGAAATTTGACTAGCTCTTAGAAGTGCCGGAAGTGGAATGATGGGGACTGCAACCTTGGGAATCCACGTAACAAAAAAAATATCGTTATGATAAGGAGCATACGCGTCGTCTTCCTTCCGTGGTCGCTTTCCTTTTTGTCTTTTAATTTCTGTACTCGCTTCGTACCCTGGCGTTCGAAAGGTTTCATCTTTGGTGATGACGCCAGGGCATACAGGGGTTTTCTATGTATGTGTGACGGTAGGGGGTCATTATTTTGCCTTGACGTTTTAGTCACTGCAAATGTGACAAGAGAGTCGGAGGGCCTAGGCCTACGTCTAGGTGACGATGAGAAGATAATGTTACTTGAAAATTCTGCTGTCTCTGAATGTAATGCAACTTCATTTGTTTTAAATTTGTTCTCGGTACTCGTAACGTGGGAGGCAGAAGTTCCGTCCTCCGTTTTTGCTTCCGCCGCGATCATGTGGTTTTCCATCGGGCTGGATTTTTGCAAACCGCCACTATAGTCACGAGCGTTTCTTGTACTAACAGTAGCGACAACGGGATGCTTCCCCGTCAGGTCAGCGTGAATCTTTGCTCTCTTACGAAGAGAAACGTAGATAAAAGCGTTAAGGACTGTATTCGTCATCAGCGATACAGCGAATAACACCAAAGTCGCCATTGTTGTACCCAAGACGTAAGAGCCATAAACGAAGCATAATGCTTCTTCCAATACTTCCGAAGTGACGAGCTTCAGTAAACACAGCAGCTGGAATGTTAGTCACGATGGAAACGACCGTACACAGTATCGCAATGAAAATGGACATACGTACCGTCATTCGTCGTCGTAATGGACGACACACAGCCATGTAGCGATCGATGCTGATCGCAGTGGTCAGATAAAGTGAGGCGAAAGCCGTTGCATTATTGGCGAGAGATGACGCATGGCACAAACCTTTGGTCATCAGCCCTGCATGGGAATGCACTGCGGATGATGAAGACAGGACAGAATACACAAGCGACGAAGTCGACTGTCGCTTGAGCCATAATGAGGATATCCGTGCTCGTCTTCCGTTTTTTCCATGCGTAGGCTTTCATGATGACAATGTTACGTGGTAGTCCTAAGACAAACACCATCGTATAATAGGTTAAGTTAACAGCAGTAGCAGTATCTTGGTCCTTAATCTCATAGTTTTCTTCAGATGTAATCAAATCATTTGCTGAGTCGTTCATAGCTGTGAACAAAGTGTTCAGTTCCGAAGTCGAATTCATGTAGTATCCCATGTTTTATTTCTCTCTTACCTCATTTTCTGTCTGATTTAAAATATGTCCTACACAGGGCCTACCTTTGGTTAATTTCTTGACAATTTGAATCGGAAAAACCAACGAACCAGCGCTCAGCACTTCTTGTTCATCTCCGTCAACGGATCGACCGATGATCTCAGCTGAAATTGGGTCGTGTTGCCTGAGTAATTATCTGGGCACAAATGATCTTGAACATGGATATTTTGCTACGTGCATCAAGAGTTAATAGAGCTTGCCATTGCAACAGTGAGGAAATGAAAGGGCTAAAATTATTACGGAGAGAGTGAGTGAAATGAGGAAGCAGAGATGAGAAGGATTAGGGGAGAGAGAGAGAGAGAGCGAGTTCGTTTGCTGATTTTTAATGTGAACCATTAATGGGTACCGTTATGTGATCACCATCATTATTGTGTGTGTCCTTAAAACCATTTAAGTTCTCGCTCTATTTGCAAATACATAATTTATGAGATAGCATGCATGTCTGATTTAAAGGTTCAACATGTTAGACCTGCTCATGTGTAAATATCTCTCTCTCTCTTTCCCTCCCCCTCTCTCTCTCCTTCTCTCTCTCTCTCTCCCTCCTCCCTCTTCCACACTCTCTCTCTCTCTCTCCCTCCCTCTATATATATACATCTCCCTGTATAAATATGTATATCTCAATTTAAGGAAATCATGATTCTGAGAAATATAGTTTGTTTTCATCTTGACATAATTCAATATTATTTTCGATTCATAAATATTATTGTACGATTGATAAATTTAAAACAAAAAATAAAATCAGTTATAACATAAAACATACAACCCCATCCGACCAAACAAACCATAACCCACCCCCCCCCCCTAAAAAAAAATATTAAAAAAAACGCACGCACACACACACACACACACACGCATAGCGCACACTCCCGCACACGCAGAGACGCACATCCTGGAACACGTGCGCACTTTTAAAGCTCTTCTTGTGCCATGGAAAAATACAAGTAAAAGAGAGAAGTCTATTAATTTTCATAATTAAAGTTTACATTACGAAAAGGTTTGGTTTGTGATAGATGTACAAAACATTAATTAAAGGAATAACACGCAAAACATCAAGAAATCTCACACATCTTCTCTCTTCTCTCTCTCTCTCTCACTATAACGTCTATTCTCCCCCTTTCCCTCGCACTCAACTCACATCTCTCTCTCTATTTCTCACTCTCTCTCTCTCTCTCTCTTTCTCTCAAGAGTCCAGTCTCTCCCGTCTCTGTCTCACTCTCACTCCCACTATCTCTCTTTCTCTCCCTCTCCCCCCTCTCTCTCTCTCTTTCTCTCTCTTGGCCAATTTCAGGAAATCATTATTTTCCCTTTTACCCCATTATACCAATCAGTGTCAATCTTGATAACGTAGCAAATTAACTTTTCCGTTGTCGTACCATCGCGAACATGTCAACCGTAAGTATAAACTCTGCTAATTATCTAGACAATTCACTCAGATATAAAGTGCCTCGCTACTGATAGGCGCTGCCATTCTGTTATCCATACCCAGTAGCAGTGGCGTAGACAGGTTCGTACACCTGGGGGGGATGACTCAGGGGCGGATCTAGCTTTTTGCTAAGGGGGGGGGGGTTGACCAAAATAATGACGATGCGGAGCATCGTCCACGAGCCGCGAAGCGGCGAGCCGATTTTTTTTTGGGTGTTTATTTGAACCCCGTAAGTGATGTTTTCCTGGCATCTATTAACACAATGGAGACCATAAAAAGCAGTGCATGATAACGTTTTTTTAAATCAAGTAACAGTTAAATACACAGTTATATCCAGAGTTATCATGTGTTTGGTTAAGTTACCAGATGAGTTGAATATCTTCTCACAATATTTGCACTTGAAAGGGTTTCTCTCCAGCGTGCGTTCTTTTTTCTTTCTTTTTTTCTTTTTTTTCTTTCTTTTTGTTTTTTTGTTTTTTGGGCCGCCCAGGGGGGGGGGGGGTTTAAACCCCCTAACCCCCCCCCCCCCCCCCGTAGATCCGCGCCTGTTTAATCTTGTGGTTATCTTGTGGTTTCCAAACCACAAGATAACCACAAAATACTTGTAAGATTTTCTTTTTTTTACCGTCTGAATTGGCTTTCACCGTGTGAATGCGGCTAATAACAATAAACACAATTACAATAATGATGAGGATTATTATTATCATCATCATAATTATTATTATTATTAATATTATAATTGTTATCATTATTATTATTACTATTATTATCATCATTATGACTTATTAAGCAAATATCCTTCCCCAAAACCTGGGGGGGGGGTGATTGTACATGCCACCCCCCCCCCCCCCACCTTGTGAGGTGGGGGGATGCATCCCCCTCATCCCCCCGTTGTCTACGCCCCTGCCCAGTAGGTTTATGTTAGTCCGTTAAAAAGGGTTTTGTTTGGTCATCCTCTCTAATATTCTGATATTTTCTCCAATAATCTTCTTTTTTGTCAAATTAAAAAACGATTATTCTACAGTGCGTCCCACAAAAAACGAAACCGAGAAGTATCGATGTTCTATCATAACTTAATCACAACCATAATTAATGAATGATACATATTTGGAAAGCTTAGAGTCTCCTCTTTCAGTTGATGCTACTCACGTGATGCACATTTCACGCATGAGTGATTAAAAGTAATTTGAAGGAAGGAAACCAAAAAGACATTTGGCGGGCGGTATCTGAATTTCGAAGAAAAATTCACATTTCTAGAAAGTTGAGTTTCTGCCCTTTCATATGACACCTCAATCAGGAAAAATGAGCGAGGAATGACAAAGTTCTGTTTGTTTAAAGTAGTGCTTGCATTTCCATAATTTTATTAAACGAATTCGTTTTCACTGGCTGCCTGCCGTATCAATAAACGAAATTAACAAAAGACCTAACTCCGTTTCGTTGACAATCAGCCGTAGACGAGAGTCTTCATGCGTGGCTGATTGTCAACGAAACGGAGTTAAGTCTTTTGTCAAATCTGCTTTTTGCTACGGCAGGCACCCAGTGAAAACGAATTCGTTTGTTAAAATTATGAAAATGTAAGGGCTACTTCAAACAAACAGAACTTTGTTATTCCTCTCTCATTTTTCCTGATTGAGGTGTCATATGAAAGAGCAGAAACTCAACTTTCTAGAAATGTGAATTTTTCTTCGAAATTCAGATACCGCCCGCCAAACGTCTTTTTGGTTTCCTTCCTTCAAATTGCTTTAAATCACTCATGCGTGAAATATGCATCACGTGAGTAGCATCAACTGAAAGAGGAGACTCTAAGCTTTCCAAATATGTATCATTCATTAATTATGGTTGTGATTAAGTTATGATAAAACATCGATACTTCTCGGTTTCGTTTTTTCTGGGACGCACTGTATAGTATCCCGTATTTGGATGATCTTTTCAGGGTGACAAATTCGTTTTGGAGCTTAGTGAAATTGTTGACAATTGTTTCCAAACGAAAGTTGCCGAATGGTTGTAAGCATTAAACGACATTGATCATATGGACATTAGAATCATTATGATGATGAACAAGACATCGCATGGTCAGTGCCATCTTGGCAGAACTGATGAGGACGAGACAGACGATAACTACATCACCCAAAACATCATTGTTAACCTAACCTATTACATAATGGTGTTGGTCCTCGGACTCCCGGGCAATGCCATCATTATTCAAGCTTTCGCGTGGAAGAAACGGAAGGCGAGCACGGATATCCTCATCATGGCTCAAGCGATAGTCGATTTCGTCGCTTGCTTATTCACGCCTATTTTCATTATCAGAAGCGGTTTCCCGAAACTGATTACGACAGGTTTGTGTCGGATGTCATTACTTGCAGAACAGGCACCCGCTTTCGTGTCCCTTTTCCTCACCACGGTAATCAGCATTGATCGCTACGTGGCCGTGTGTCATCCTCTACGACGCCGAATGAAGGTGCGTATGACCATTGTATTAGTTACTGATTGTGTGGTCGTCAGCACCGCGTTCAACATTCCGCTTGCCGTTTTAGCTGAAGTCCGATTTTCCGATACAGTCAAAAGAAAGCTATGCGACATTCCCTTCCGTAATGAGTCTTACTTCATCGTTTTAACAGGGATGTTTTCGTCATATGCATTGTGTTTCTTGTCGATTATGACAACGACCGTTCTCTATGCTTTAATATACATCTTCCTCCGAAAGAGGGCAAAAATTCACGCAGTCCTTGTGGACAATGAGCTCCCAGTAGCTACCATCAGTTCAAAGAACCAAAGCACTGGTACTCTCGATTCCAGCTCGACAGCAGACCACGCTTTCTTGCCCGGTGCAGAAAACAAAGATTTCGGCAGAGTTACAGCCACTAAAACAGCAGTTCAGCAGTTGCATGTAGCTCCTGATAGATGTTCAAATAACAAACACCTTACATCGTCACCAGACAGTAAAGTCACCGATTCGCATTTCATGTCTCCCACAATTGAACCGTCTCAGAATAACCTGATACCACTCCCTCTACGACAAGCTCTACACCACCCACCAGCGTCATCGCCCAAAAGACCTCTTTTTAGGCGTCGTGGTATGAATCAACCAAAGGTACTCAGGAAGAAGCAGGAAGCTGACTATGGAAGGAAAACAACGCGCATGCTCCTCATTATATCAATATTCTTCTTCGTCACCTGGACTCCAAGCGTGATCTTCCCCATCATCCCCCGTTCCATAATTTCTAACGGAAGCGACATTTCTGGATTCTTCACCATTATTAACATCCTAATCGCTCTCAAGCTCACTAACCACATCGTCAACTTCTTCGTCTACTATTGGGTCAGCAACAGTTTCAGAAGAGACGTGAAGGAGTCGTTTAAGAAATGCCGAGGCAGGGAATAGTTATGAAGATATAGATCTTCCGATGACAAAGATCTTCTGATGACGTAATCTTTAGATGAGACCAGGGGCGGTATTCTGAACCCTGTGTTATCTCTAATATTGTTGTATCTTTGGAGATAAGATAAAGTTGGTATTCTGAACACTGTTGTAACTTTTGTGTTATCTTTTGTTGTATCTTTTCTCTTATCTCATTGGCCGCGCCTGCGCTCATAGTTTGGTGCGCTTGTAATTGTGCTTATTATAGGATTTCCCGGCCAAATTCGCGAGTTTGTCATTCGAATTCATTTACTTTGCATTTAAGTTAGCGCAGATCAGCTTTGCCATGCCAATTATCATTCAATTTTCCCGATTTTGTATTTAATTTAGGATTTTGGTCGAAGGATTTCATAGAACTGTCATTCAATTTAGAAACTGCTCAACTAGCATTCAAATTAATCATCACTTGACGAGGCGTCATTTTTATCATTCAAATTAACACCTGTCATACGTATTCGAAATATATTTATTCAAGTTAGGAATGTTAGGGGGAAGAAATGCAAAACACACGTTTACAGTTTAAAAAATAAAATAAAATGCATGACCTGCCATTGGGGTCAATTCTGTTATTCCATTTATTCATTTTCAGGACAATGCATACGGGTATATAGTCAGACATTAAGTAAAGAAGGGACGAAATCAAGGGATATGGCATTTCTGCACGGACATGTTTATATACCCAGGAAAGGTGGGGGTACCCTCAATCACCCCTTTTAAATACAGACTTTGAATGTTACAAATTTAATTCACATCGTCTCTTACACTAGCTAGCACACCCCTCTGTTTTTCTAAAAGAGTTTCATAGTTTACTTGTCACTTCGCCATTTCACTTCGCCATCGATGGCTAAAGACTTGGTTAAAATGATGAATGATGCTCAAAAATTGTGTGACTCTAGTCTCTACCCCTATATATTGTACACGTCCTTCATAATGAAATTATGATGAAATTGTGATAAATTAATGATGAAACACAAGACAAACAACTTCCTATTATGACAATGTATAAACATATTGAGACCATCAAGTCCGCAGATGCAAGTATATATTTTTGTTTTTCCTTAACAATCAAACTTAAATGCCGATGAAAATCAAACAAATCTAATAAGTAGAAGTGTATAAATGCCATAAAATAAAATATGATGAAATACACATGAAAAAAAACAATCTTGAAAGAAGAAAAAAAAGAGCTATAAAAAGTGTGTAAGAAACGAGAAATATAAATTGACCATCAATTTAAGTGCACAAAGTGCTAATTTGAATGCAACAAATGAATTAGAATGCTAGAAGTACACCGTCGCGATGTCAGAAAATCGTGTTGCGCTAAATCGAATGACCAAATAGCGAAAGAAGCACTTTGTTCATTAATTTGAATGAAACATACATAGATTCTAACGAAAACTTCATAGATTTGAAATCTAGAAAAAGGAATATAAACCCGAGGTATACCCGACAGCACTAAAACCGTCGATTTTGAACGCAAGACAAATGAATTCGAATGACAAACTCGCGAATTTGTCCGGGAAATCCTATAGTAATAACATGGCGCTTAATCCTTATTTGCATATGCGCACGAGAGATAATATGTCGAGATAATTGGTATTCTGAAAGTTGTTGTATCTTTTATCTTATCTTATCTTGCATGGTATTTACAACAATATTTACAACAGGTAGGGGGTTGTTGTATCTTTCGTGGTGATATAATGGCGGCAATATTTCTTGCCCAGAACCAACTTTGTGCCAATGGACGAGTTAGAAGAAGATTATGTGTTGACCGGAAACATCACAGATGAGAACTTTCTAAGAAATTAAATGCTAGGATATGATGATTTTAACGCTCTCATCTTAACCAATATAGTGAAAGCGTGATTTGTCTTCATGATCCACATGCCACAGCGCAAATGATGACGCGCGTAATAAGCGCTCAAATAACTTATTACGCCCAAGATTAATATGCGCTAGGCGCATCTTCAGATATGGCATAAAGTATTTCTATTGGTTGACCTACTTATCATGCTTATATAAAACAAATTTTGATTGGTAGGGTCCATACAAATGGGCGTGTCAACAGCGGTCAAAGATAAGATAGAGGCGGTCCTTCAAGAGATAACACAGGGATAAAATGATGTTCAGAATACCAACTTACAACAATATTAGCGCTGTGTTATCTCTGGGAGATACAACAAAAGATAACACAAAACTTACAACAATGTTCAGAATACCACCCCTGGGGTCGAAACAGCTGCCCTTAATTCTCGTTCAGATATGAGCCGTCAAAACCACAGTGGCTCTTATGAAGATATAAATATAGATCAACAGTCTTCTGATTTATGTAACATTGTGACTGGAATTCCTCAAGGGAGTATCATTGGCCCACCATTGTTTCTACTATTCATTAATGATCTTCATTTTGCTTCTAGTAAATTGTCAGTTATATTATTTGCTGAT
Organism: Strongylocentrotus droebachiensis; assembly: GCA_035222895.1. Classification (NCBI taxonomy): domain Eukaryota; kingdom Metazoa; phylum Echinodermata; class Echinoidea; order Camarodonta; family Strongylocentrotidae; genus Strongylocentrotus; species Strongylocentrotus droebachiensis. The sequence continues at coordinate 251,202 of JAVYIG010001101.1, read as the reverse complement.
GACACAAATATGTTTTTGTCTCGTAAATCTGTTCAGCAACTGAATGGGGGATTTGAAAACAGAATTGGAGAAGGCTTCTTGCTGGTTTTATGCTAATAAATTAAAGGTCAATATGACTAAAACTAATTATATGGTGTTAAAAGGTAGAAATATCAATTTCGATGTTGATGAATTACATGTGCAATTAAATGATGAATATTTATCCAGAGCCTGTTTAACAGTTTTTTTAGGAATATAATTATGTAGATGAAGGCTTAAACTGAAAGACATATGTTAACCACATTGTCTCCACGATGACTGACAAACACATGCATGATTCCATTTCAGTATATGTTTTCCCGGCAAGTTTCGTCAAAGCAGCAATCAATTTCATTACATGCATTCATGTTCGAGCAAATTTTCTCCACTCGTTGCTGCCCTGTTTCATTTTAAAACTTGTTGCATATCTTGTTTCTAGTCACCGAATTTTCTAAACATGCACATTCAAATTAAAGCTTGGTTCAGTCAATTTGGAAATGCGTAAGGGTCATTCAATTTCACCAAAGTTGAGTGGGAGGAGAATTCTTTGGCGAATTGCGGTTTCATTTTCTTCTATGGGCAACCTCTTTCGCAATCGGGTCATTCAAATTAAAACTAGACCTCATAATCATAGTGTGAGTCTCGATGTTTATTCGGATATTCAGTATTTCATGTTAATTTATTTATTCTTTTTCTCTATGATCTTTTCTGACGTGATTTCACATTATACGATCTTCTTATTTGTCTGGTATATTTATATTGCATTTTATGTTTTCTCTTTCTTTCGACATTCAATATTTTTGTTGAAACATCTCTTTATTCATATCTTCATATTTTTCATTTTACATGTCTACGGAGGGTGAAAGAAGCTATCAATATCCGTCTCAATCCTAATAATTTCAACAGAGACAACGGGATCGATATCCCCGAATTTTGGATGCGGACGATACGCCGCCATGACACTCGCCGTCCTGCCAGCCAACACCGGTCGATTCCATTCAGCAGACGGTCCGAGCCAGCGCCTCATTGATTGGTTGAGTACCGTATGCGTCGGCCAATAGGCCTGGTGCATTAGCTGAAACAGCGGCCGAACCAGCGGCTAGGTGATTGGTCGATCACCGTGTGCGTCGACCAATAGGCATTGTGCGTTATTGTTCCAATTATCGATCGATTTATGGACCGCTCCGCCGGTCCTCCCGGAGAGTATAAAAGACCCTTGCTTACAGTAGTTATTATCACTAGACGAAGTGTTGCAGATAGCGCACGAAACGTCGTGAACTTTTAGATTCCTTATTGACCACATTGCGAGACAAACGAACATATGAAAAACTTTCGTTCATCTGCTCCGCACGCATCGCACCGTGAGCTACAACACGTGAAATTCCTTACCATTTCATGCATTACCTACGCTAAATCACAGCAATAGCCTAACTGAACCCACTTTTAATACCATCTCGGCCTGAATTTTAAAGTTCAATGTTTTCTCTTTAAGATGATATAAATTTGAAATAATTTCATTCGTGGGGAAAGGTTGCACTTTTTGCTTTAAAATGTTCAAAAAAAACCTTTCACGACACTTTCTCTATGGAGGTCAACGGATTTTCGCCCAAAATCCGTCAACTCTCCATACTTATCTTGGCTGTATAACTGATTCGATCGGCGAATTGCACCATCTCGCATGTCAAATTGAAGCAGAGGTTTCAAAGATTCCAGTAATGTATCATTCATTTTGATTGGATAAGAGGAAAAGGTTGCACTTTTGCATCCAATGATTTGCTGTCTCTCATGTATGCTCCTTTTTGCGCAAGAGCATGACACATGCCACACTACACGAGTTCCATAGACGTACACATTAGCGTGCGAACTTTTGCGTTGCATGTGATTTGAAACAGCACGTCTCCTCTCGGAATGTTCTTCGAACTTGTCCATTTTGTGTAGTTATTTCTTTCAATATGTGAGTTTTAACCTTAAATATAGAAAGAAGAAGACATGTAGACTGTAGTAATGATAATTAAATGGTGATACATCATGGATTTGTTGTGTAATTTGCCAGTGACCATGAAGAAACACAAAGGATTTTGTAAAATTGTTCCTCGTAAACCTCAGACCCTGAGAGAGGAATGTTCCATTTGATTGTGGGGTTAGATATATAATTAGTAAACTCCTTGATATTGAATTATCGATATGAATTCAATCTTCAACAGTTTTAAATTCTTGTTATTGTTTTTGTGTCGTCTTAGAGTTTCATTAAAAGACATAAACATGCAAATGAAATCGTCCTTGTTTTATGTTCATGTTATGAACAAGACCCATTCTCCCTATTTTGTCATAATGGACGCACCCAGTGATCTGTGTTACGCGCCAGTGCACACTGCGGGACTTGGTGCGAAGCTCTGTGCAGAGTTGACCGAGCCGGTGAGCAATCCATTTTATGAACGAATTCGCCCCAAAGTTTTCCATATGTATCACTAGCGATATTATTTTCGATAGGTAATTTGTTAAATGGTTTGTTTTAATCAATCTTGATTGAGTAGGTGATCTTTCTATCTTTTCATTTAACATCTTTTTCTTTTTTCATCATTGTATTTTGTTTTCATCGTGTCCATGTCTATTAAAACTGAAGTCTTCCTCTGTCCAGGATCTGTTTATATATAGCTTGTGCTTAGAAGAGAAGTCACAAATTGTGCACATTCTCTAGCGACAGTTTTCTGTGTATTGACAGATATATACAACCGAATACGCTTGTCATTCCTTTAAGTAAACTTTGCATAATTAACATCAAATGAAAGCAATGCACAAATGTCACATAATTTATGCCTAATCACGAAATTGAATGCACGAATACATACCATCGTCTGTCCGGCGCGAATTTGAATACTCTTTGCACGCTTTTCTAAATTGAATGCTCGTTATTATGGGCCGCCGTTAGGGCCAATATTAACAACCACAAAAACAAAGATGCATTCAAACAAACAACGGACAGATCAAAATAGACAAAGTACTGAGAAGAAAGGGCAATAACCCAGATAGCAAAATGTTGTGGGGCCCATCTGGGTTTTATCTGGTTACAACTGGGCTGGCCCACTTGGCCCAGATGGGCCAGCCCATCTCTTGCCCACTTGGCCCATTTGGCCCAGATGGGTCCCAGATAGGCCCCATGTGGGGCCCAGCAATCTGCACCCGGGTTATAGAAGGGCCCCAGATGGGCGGCCCAGATTGTACCCACTTGGCCCAGATGGGCCCACGTGAAACCCAGATGTACCCCACAATTGGCCCATCAATATACACAAGGGTTACCTACTGGGCACCAGATGGGCCATATGTGGGTTTTATGTGGGACCTACCACATTCTATATATGGGTCAAGTGGGTTCTATATGGGCCCCATATGGGCTATAAGCGGGTTTTTATATGGGATCCATATGGGCCAAGTGGGTTTGATCTGGTCCCATATGGGCCAATGTGGTTTTAAATGGGCTTCATATTGTTTAAATGGGTTCCTATTTTTCCCAGTTAGATTCATTTATCCCATTTCAATTTCCAGGGTTACCAGTTGGGTTTAGCTGGACCAGTCGTACCATTTGGCACAACTTTCAACCACTGATTGAAAGCTCCAATTAGCAGACATAATTAGTAGGTTATGTAGCACTTGTACTAATTAATTTGGTCAATGGCAACAACACATCGTCTAACATTTCCAATGTAAAGGCATTGGTGTTAAGAAGACTTGGTTAATTTGCTGTGATAATTCATTTCCATATACTTGTATTTTATTGAATCTGTTTTAGATTATAGTTAGTGTTTTTTTCTAATTCATGTTTAATTAAATATAATTTAAACAAAGTAGTGACATTTCCTAATAATTGGCAATTTACATTTTGTAGTATTTTCGAAATGAATTGCAAATAACTAAATCATCAGTAATTAAGAAATATCCTGTAAATTTAGATAAATTGTTAAAAAACATAGATGTGCACGCACCCCATACTCATTATGCAAATGATGGGATATATATTTGTGGGTTTTGGGTGGGAAGGCCCATCTGGTATACATCTGGTTTTCAGCTGGGCGAAGACAATGTTCGACGTGCGATTTTCACCACTAAAAACCCACATGGAGCCCATATGGGCCCTATATGTGTTGGTACTTGTGGGTTCTGGATGGGAAGGCCCATCTGGTATACATCTGTTTTTTATATGGGCCACGTGGGCTTCGTATACCTGTGGGTTCTTGGTGGGAAGGCCCATCTGATATACATCTGGTTTTCAGCTGGGTGAAGACAATCTTCGACGTGCAATTATCACCACCAAAAACCCACATGGGGCCCATATGGGGCCTATATGTGTTGGTACTTGTGGGTTCTGGATGGGAAGGCCCATCTGGTATACATCTGGTTTTTAAATGGGCCACGTGGGCTCCGTATACCTGTGGGTTCTTTGTGGGAAGGCCCATATGGGATACATCTGGTTTTCAGCTGGGTGAAGACAATCTTCGACGTGCGATTATCACCACCAAAAACCCACATGGGGCCCATATGGGGCCCATATGTGTTGGTACTTGTGGGTTTTTGGTGGGAAGGCCCATCTGGTATACATCTGGTTTTTAGCTGGGCCCAGCCGATGTTCGACGTGCGATTTTCACAAACAAAAACCCACATGGGGCCCACATGGGGCCCATATGTGTGGGTTCTGGGTGGGAAGGCCCATCTGGTATACATCTGGTTTTTGTATGGGCCACGTGGGTTTTAGTCAGCCCATACAAAACCCAGATGGGCCCCAGATATTTTGCTATCTGGGAAACAAGCAAACAAACAAAGGTCAAAGCAAAATAGAAAAAACGACGAGAAGGACTATTTCACAAGCAAAGGATGAACTGAAACAGACATAACAGCATCGTACGAACTGACCCTAAAAGGACAAAAGAGGGCGTTTTGGGTTTACGGTTAGCAAATAGACAGCAATTACGATAGAGAAAGGATGAAGTAAAACTCACATAACATCATCGTACGAACTGACCATCAAAGGAAAACAGAGGGATGGCTTAATTAGGCTAGGTAGTTCATTACCGCAGTTATGTATTTTTTTAAACAATGATTTTAAATCAATGATTATCAATCAAATTGCAAAGACTATTTAGCCCACTTAACAAGTGCCGTTTTCATATTTTTAGTCCTCAAAATGATCAATCATTCTCGCCTAGTCTTCAATGATCTTTCATATTATAATTTTGCCCCCTCCAATACCCTCCTTTCAATTTTGCCTTGTTCTTTAAATTTTTGCTTTCGACGCCACTGATTTTTTTGTCATTAATTAGCCTTCCTCCCTACCCCCCCCCCCCCCGACAGTAACATTTTCAATCCAATACGCCCTTCCAATACTTATATTTCCATAGGCCCTATTGCCCCCCCCCCCTCCCCCCTCCCCAACCACATGACAGCTAGGCATGTGCATGCAACCACACGTACCTCATTGTGCTTTATAGCTGGCTGGCAGTAGTGTCTTATACTTGGGCCAGCTTAAAGATAAACTCCAGTTCTGGTAACAAAAAGAAAATTAATTCTCACAGAATCAAACGGAACTTACACCGAATGTTCAAGATTACAAATAAATGACATGTGCCACACAATTTTGGAAGAAAGTGTATACTGGCTGAGTAATGAGGATAGAAAGACAAGGAAATCAAGGTAGTACTAGCCCAGACACCAAGTGTGTTGTCCCATATATAGCTTTCTGTGTACAGTGGTTGTTACTTTACCAAGACTCGGCCAAATTTATTATGATTTTGATGATTCCAGAACCTTGCAGTGCACACCAATACTTACATGCTACATTATCAACTGTTTCTGATCCATTCCACACTTTTCTTTCACAATGCAATCGCATTACCAGAACTCACCTTTATCTTTAATTAATTCTCGAAAGTCCGTGGACTTCCCTATAGAAACGCGTGTTAATTTATAACACACGCTCATAATGGTATGTCTTAGAAGTTAGATTTATGATGGTTCGAGAAACGGCCGTTACGCTTCCCCCCCCCCCCCGCTCCCCGATTGACACACTTAAGATTATTATATTAGTTATACCAGACCAGGAAGTATAAAGAGGACCACCTGACCGTGTTAGCTAGTAGAAAGTAATTCTTTTTGATACTGATATAAACTGTATATGCAGGCCGCATAATACCGTATTTAACCCAAACTTCCTCTGTCGTCCTTTGACGGTCAGTTTGTACGATGTTGTTATGTCTGTTTCAGTTCATCCTTTGCTTGTGAATTTTTATTTCTCGTCGCTTTGTCTATTTTGCTTTGTCCTTTGTTTGTTTGTGAAATTGTGCTTTCTTCTGGTTGCTTTGACCTTTGTTCGTTTGCTTGTTAATTGTCCCTTCTTCTGGGTACTTTGTCTATTTTGCGCTGACCTTTGTTTGTTTGGATGCATCTCTGTCTGTTTTTGTGGTTGTTAATGTTGGCCCTAACGGCGGCCCATACGTTTTGCACGTCTCCGTGACAAGAGTACGGAATCGCATGCTACTAAATCAAATTGAATGACGCTATTAGCTTTTTGAATGTTGATCTACATAGTCATTCAATTTCGCACGAACTTGAATGAACGTAACGTTAATTCAGATGCTAAGTTTACGAAGTTGGGCGAGAAAACCTATATTAAGAATATGGCATTCGACTTAAAGATAAAGACCTGGGCCCCGTCTTACAAAGAGTTGATATCAATCGTAACTTATTTGCGATTTATATCAATCTTAACTATGTACATAAGAGAGAGGAGACTGCAAACTTGCGATTGATTGGAGGACTTACGATTGATTTGAATCGATCGTAACTCTTTGTAAGACGGGGCCCAGTTATGGTAATGCGATTGCATTGTGAAAGAAACGTTGTGGAATCGATCAGAAAAGGTTGATCATCTAGCATATAAGTATTGGTGTGTACTGCAAGGTTCTGGAATCATCAACATGATAAGAAATTTGGCCCAGTCTTCGTAAAGTTACAAGCACTGTACACAGAAAGATCTATATGGGAATACGCACACATGCGCTACACGTGCGTTTATCTCTCACAGTCAAATAGATAAAGAAATTTACCAAATATATAACTTAGTAGGCGGTTTCCCGGCAAAATTGTTATCATCATGTATTAGTCAAAAACATATTCTTTCACATAATTGGTAATAAGAGCTTCCATGTCATTTTTTGAAATTGGGGCGTTTCCCATACTGGTCTTTACCTTTAAATTCGCTCGTCATCAGCAGATAATATTATCGGGAAAAAAGTATCATGTAAGCAACATCAAGGCATCTAATAATGTCTCATAAAGCCTATTGATGACAGCCAATCTTGTCTAATACTAGTCTTTACCTTTAAGTTCGCTCGTCATCAGCAGATAATATTATCGGGAAAAAAGTATCACGTAAGCAACATCAAGGCATCTATAATGTCTCATAAAGCCTATATTGATGACAGCCAATCTTGTTTACTCTGTTACGAAGAAAAGGCTTATCCGATTACATTGTATCATAACTGCAGCCCTGTTTATCACCTCTCTCTCCCTCTCTCTATCTCTCTTTCTCTCACTCTATGTCCTTCTCTGTCAATCTCTTTCTCTCTCGATGTATGTAATATATCCAATTTCCGGTGTCGTGTCAATCAAATATTCAGTCGAGACTCTTTTGAAAGCACGACGACCTGCCTCGCCTAAACTTACCGGGGAGCTCTTCCCGTCATTTTCCCCGTATTCATGTTAGCAGATGACGGTTTATCCAATCCTGTTTGTCATTTTCCTTCTGGCGTTACGTGTATCTCAGCCACATCGCTAATTCGACTCAAGAGCGACCAAAAACCGACCATTACATTGGCCATTTGGGCTAATGTTACTTTTTGTTTTGTCTGTTATCGGTTTGCCGTATGTCTCGTTGATATTACTGAGGTATTAGAGAGCACCCAGGTGACATTTTAGACCTAAAACGAACGCAGATCCTCTACATATTCAAGCAGTTCTTGGTTTAAAGTATTCCTGATTTTTATTACAAACAATAAGCCTGCGATGGATCACACAAATTTGACGAAAGAAGCTCGTTGGAGTTCGTTGGAGATCGTGAATGAAACCTCGACCGAATTGTATCAATATAATACAATAGACAAAGGCGATATGAAGAATAACGGTAGCGGTGATATTCCAGTAGGTGAATTAATATTTTATCTTCTCATACTACTATTAGGGTGTCCAGGGAATGCCTTCATCATCCAAGCTTACGCATGGAAGAAACGGAAGACGAGCACGGATATCCTCATCATGGGCCAAGCTATAGTCGACTTTGTCGCCTGCGTATTTACCCCAACATTCATCGTCCGAAGTGCATTTCGAAACCTGATTACCGTTAACCTGTGTCGGGTGGCATCACTTTCAGAAGAGGCCACGGCATGTGCCTCCATTTTCCTGACGTCAACGATCAGCATCGATCGTTATAGGGCCGTTTGCCGTCCATTCCGACGCCGGATGACGGTGCGTATGTCGATTTTATCAGTGTTCATTTGTGCGGTGGTCTCAATCGGTGTCAACATTCCGCTGGCCACATATTATGTAGTTCATGATTCAGGTCCCAACGGGAAAAGAATATGTGACCTCTTGATATCACCTACAGGTCACTTCGGTACTACGATAATGTATTTAGCTTT